>ML677363.1:21097618-21191633 GCA_007922305.1 Dermatemys mawii | reverse complement strand
CCATTCCAACCCCTTACCCAAATCCATGTCCCTGCCCCACCTCTTCTCTGCCTCCTTCCCTGAGCCTGTGGCTCCCCACTCCTCCCCCTCCCTCATGGAAAGCTCTAAGTTCACTAAACAGCTGTTTTACAGTGGGAAGTGCCTGGAGGTAAGAGAAGAGTGGGGATGCAGTGCGCTGGGGGGAGGGGGAGCGAGGAGAGGGGATCTTGGCAGGCTGCAGGAAATAACTCTGCGGGAGTGCGGGGAGCTTGGTGGGCCGTAGGAAATAACCCTGCAGGCTACGTGTTTGAGACCCCTGATCTAGACCATCCCTGACAGGTTTTTGTGTAATTTGTTCTTAAAAACCTCCAGCAATGGAGATTCCACAACCTCTAAGTAATTTGTTCTAGTGCTTAACCACCCTGACTGTTAGGAAGTTTTTCCTTAAATGTCAAACCTAGATCTCCCATTACTTCTTGTCCTGTCCTCAGTGGTTAAGAAGAACAAATCTATCACCCTCCTCTTTACAACAACCTTTTATGTACTTGAAGACTTATGTTCCCCCATCAGTCTTCTCTTCTCCAGACTAAACAAATCAATTTTTTTCACTATCTCCTGATAGGTTGTTTTCTACATCTTTAATCATTTTTGCTGCTTTCCTCTGGACCTTCTCCAATTTGTCCAGTATCTATCCAGAACTGGACACAACACTTCAGCTGAAGCCTTGTCTGTGCTGAGTAGAGTGGAAGAATTACTTCTCGTCTTGCTTAAAGCACTCCTGCTAAGAGTGAGTTTCCTTTTTTGGCAAGAGTATCATATTGTTGACTCATATTTCATTTGTGATCCATTATGACTCCCAGATCCTTTTCTGCAGTTGTCTTTCCTAGACAGTCATTTCCCATTTTGCTCTTCCTGCAAGCAGTCGACAAAGCAGGCGGCTGCCAAACAACATTATAAGAGAGCATTACAAGAGAGCATTACACAAGTTTGAATGAGCATATTCCCTAACTGATCAGCAACGCAACGACAAAACAACGTTAACTAGGACAACTTTAAGTGAGGAGTTACTTTATAAACTAATGATCATTACTGAAAAGCAAAATCACGTGTAACCCTTTAATCTTTTCACAGTCTGCTTGACTTAAGTTCTGGTATTAGTTCCTCAGAGGGGCTGTATAAAAGTGGCTAGGTCTCCATGAGTCCCATCTTTTTTGTCCTTTCCATTACCTAAAAAATCATTGGGTGACACAGTATTTCTGAGGATTGATAGTGAATACTAGACCAGTTACCCTCAAGAGCTCATGGATAGTCTTTGCTAGTCCATTAGTAGCAGAATTTGGCACTCTGTCCCTAAAAGAAAATTATTATGTTGTACAGAACTGTATGCAAAGCAGCTTTGTGCAGATAGCTGAGTCTACACTGTCCACAAATTTGTAACAAAGACATACAATTCAAAGCTAATACAATCCTCACTGTTATACAACCGTACACATTATTCAAGAGTTATTTTTCTCATTGACTAATGTAGCAACTGCACTATCACACTGCAGCCTGACTAATCAAGCTTTAATCACAGAATCCTGAGTGTTAGCTTGCCCCTTTCTTTTCAAGCTTCCAAAGGCAAGCTTTCCCTTTCATTTACAGGGCACACCTTCAGTTACTCTTAAATGCAGGGGGGAAATCCAATTTTTTTGGATTCCAAAGAAGCTTGGAGGAGTTCCAAGCTACTTGGCATGCTTGGATAGAGAAGGATAAATATTACAAATTTAAAATCACAATCTCATTGTGTTTTTCCTATACACAGACCACAGAATGGGTCCTGTGCATCTACTTGTGAAAATTAAGGGCCTGATCCGGCTCCCACTGAAATCAATGGAATCCTTCCTTTGAATTCTGCGAGGCAAGTTCAGGCTCTAAATGTTCTGGTCATTAAAGTGTGTTTCAGTATTTCCTATTCAAATTAAATTTGGATTTCCTCAAGGAAACTCTATATACAATGGTGTCATCAGCAGCCATCATACTTCCAGAAGCATGGTTTCAACAGGGTTGGTCAAGAACTTTGCTTTCCCAACAATGCAAGTCAGATTCTTAGGAATGTATGTTGCTAGTCAACTGTGGTCTCTTTTTGGATACTCTCTGCTGACATGTAAGGAAATGATGGTAATCAAGAAACTCATGTGTGCCCTGATACAGTGCTTGTATCTATTGATAAGAGACCACAGGCAATTGGTTCTCCTCGGATCTTCTACAATTAAATGAAAGTGCAATGGCACACAACTTACTCTACAAAAGGAATTAGTATAAGGCCATGACCAAACCAAACCAAGAGTTCGTCTTATTGGTGAGAAGAACGGAAAAGAGATGTACCTCTCTCAATCAGACTTGTGATCTACACTTAAGGCAGGAAGAATCAGATGCCCACAGATTACATGGGATCAAGGTGAGCATCAAGAAATGAGTGGTAAAAACAGGACATGACCAAGACCTAAGAGCCCACTTTGAATCCTTCTCACCTTCTTCCACAATGTTGTTCCTTTTCCATTATGTACAAAAATGACCACCTTTTCCTCAAACACAGGTCTTCCGCAAAACCAATTTGCTATGACCTCTGCAAGATTCCTACATTTCCCCAGATTCACTCCTATGCCTGCTGTACTGTCAGGGAATCTTCTGTACAAAAAAAAGGAACTGTTGCCTATAAAATTTCCCCAGCATGGATATCTGGTGTCCTGTGTTGGAAGATCAGGAAAATTCAGCAACACTGGCTACTTAAAAAGATCTGACTTGCTCTGCCTTTGGAGTTCACAACACTGCAGGAGCCCTAGTCAGATCACACCATGGAAATGGGATTTATTTTAGCTGTCACAAACGTAGGAAAATGTTATCTTAAGAAAGAAGCTATAAAGACACATGTGGCTATAATTATCTCTTTACATACAACATAACGTTCAAGATTTATATTACTTCCATAGTGTAAAAAGTGATTGGCAGCACTAGTTTCTTATCAGACTAAAACCTTCCCCTATTAGAGGGGAAAATGAATGCTCTGCACAGATACAAAATCTTTGGTTGCTTGAATGTACAGTATCCATGGAAACATCCAACTGTTAGAAATTATAATATGCACACAAAAGGTTATTTTATTTTACATTTTACTTAAACAAAAACGTGAATGGAATTGAAAACATTAGAATATCACCTCGTTAACCTGGTGGTTACCCTTTGACCGTAGAAGTATATTAGACACAAAGAAAAACAAACCGACCTCCATTCTGCATGTATCCTTCATAGAAAACCATTTCAAAACAGCCATCAATGGCTCCATTGTGACAGTTGTTTTAATTGCCCTGTGCCTCTTTGTGCCCTTAGATTATAAATGGGGCCATGCAAGACTTTTGAGTATGTATTTTTACCATTAAGTGTTGTACACATCTCCAATGGTATAGAAATAAATAACTGGTATTAAGATGGTCAGGCATCAAGTTCCTAGTCTCTGACTGCCAAAAGCTGGGAGTGGATGACAGGGGCTGGATCATTCAGGGTTTACACTTACACTGCACTTACGAGTTAGAGCACATTAAAGCAGCCCCAGACACCCTAACTCACGACACATCCACACTGGCAAGGCACGTAGAGCACCCTGACTCTGCAGCAGGAGTGCTCCTCGTAATCCACCTCATGAGAGGCATAACGCTTGGTGCGCCCTTGCTGGAGCACTGCGGTGCCAGTGTGGATACCCTGGTCTGTTAATGTGCTCTAATGGGCCTCCAGAAGTGTACCACAATGCCTGTTCTAGCCACTCTGGTCATCACTTTGAACTCTAGTGCACTCTCAGGTGACCAAATGTCAGACTTGCCTTTTAAATTCTCTGGGAATTTTGAAAATCCCCTTCCTGTTTGCTCAGCCAGATGTGCATGCTTTCAGCGTATCTTTCCAGGTGATCATGCCTCTACACACCAGGCGATCCCCAGTATGGAGCAATGCCAAGGTGCTGGACCTCATCGGTGTTTGTGTGGAGGAAGCTGTCCAGTCCCAGCTGTGCTCCAGCTGTAGGAATTACGATACCTTTGGGCAGATATCAAGGGACATGATGGAAAGGGGCCATGACTGGGACACACTGAAGTGCAGGATTAAAGTGAAGGAGCTGCAGAATGCCTACCACAAAGCCTATGAGGCAAACCACCGTGCAACCTGCCGTTTCTACAAAGAGCTGGATGCAATACTTGGGGGCGACCCCACCTCCACTCTGAGGACCACCATGGACACTTCAGGGCCCAGTTCAATAAGGCAGGAGAAGGAGGAATGCAGGAGCGAGGGTGCTGAGGAGGAGGAAGACACTCTAGATGCATGAACCAGGAGCTGTTCGCAAGCCAGGAGGAAGGTAGCCAGTCGCAGAGGCCCGTGCTTGGGGAAAGACAAACACCAGAGGACTTGCCCAACAAGCGGCTTTTATTTTGGGAAGGAAGTTATTCAATGCAGGCTCTTGGGGCGAGGATGGTTAGGGCTACATGCATGCCTAGATGTGGAATAGGGTTTTGATCACTCTCACATTGTGATAATCGGCCTTGGTGATCTCTTCAAAGGTCTCATGTAGAAGCTGTACAATGCGCTTGTGCATGTTCCTTGGGAGTGCTACTGTGCTCCTTGTCCCAGTCAGGCTAATATGTCCGCACCACTGTGCCTGAGGGGCAGGGGGACCATTGCTAACACAGGCAAGCTGCATATGGGCCAAAGGGGAAGCCACACTGGAGTAGAAAACCCTCCCTTGCTTCCCAGCCCCTTAAATGGCCAAAAGCATGCTTCACAGGCATTCTGCAGCAACTCAGCCTGCTGTTGAACTGTATTCTGAAAGGTGTGCACGTCATGCACCTTTCTGAACCAGACTGCACTAATGTCAATGAAATGCCCACGGTGATCCACAAGTGCCTGGAGACCCAGAGAGAAATACCTCTTCCAATTAACGTTCTCGGAGGCTAGATGGGCTGGTGCCGGAATTGGAATATGCATCCCCTTCGCAGTTAGGGAAACCCATTTGTGCAAAGTCAGCCACAATGTCATGCACGTTACTCAGAGTCATGGTTCTTCTGAGCAGGGTGTGATTAATGGCCCTGAGAACGTGCATCAACATGATTCCAGTGGTCGACTTTCCCACTCCAAACTGATTAATGACCAATTGGTAGCTGTCTGGAGTTGCCAGCATCCAGACTGCAATAGCCACCCACTTCTGCATTGGCAGGGCAGCTCTCAATTTCGTGTCCTTGTACCGCAGGATGGGGGCAAGCTCATCACACAGTCCCATCAAAATGGCTTTTCTCATCCAAAAGTTCTGCAGTCTCTTCTCGTCATCCCAGACTTGCATGACGACACGATCCCACCACTCAGTGCTTATTTCCCGAGCCCAAAAGCAGTGTTCCATGGTGGTGAGCATATACGTGAATACCACAAGCAATTTCATGTCATATGCATTACATGAGTCAATATCATCATCAGACTCCTCACTGTCAGTATGTAACTTAAGGAGTAACTGGACTGCCAAATGTGATGTGTTGGTGAGACTCATCAGCATATTCCTCAGCACTTTGGGATCCATTCCCGCAGAGCAAAGGGGAAGACAGAGACTGCTTTATTTATCATTCTGATCTTTGAAAACCTTGGGCAAAACACTGTGTTCTCTCTGTGCCATCGTTACAGCACAATGCAATACGGGTCCATGTCTATGGATCTTAGGCACTAGGCACTATGGTATGACAAATACTAAACCTTTTAGAAGATATACTTAGAGAGTGAAGCATCTTCTACTTTTACATCTCTGCTGTCTTATCTCAGAAAGCAACAAGGTCATAATCTTAAAAGCAACAATGAAAACCCAGCTCTTAGCACATTTGTAAAGTGTATGCTTTAGTCTTTATAGGAAAAGCCTCGTCAAACACAGTCCTATTTCTTCACTGAATCAAAACATTTTCAATAATTCTAAGAATAATGGAAGTTTGGCTTAAGAAAGGAACACTCACTCAAGCCCAGATTGCAAATTTCTGACACAAACAAAAACAAACACACCCAGTTATCTGATAAGAATGTTCTTGAATGCTCTTTCTTTCCCTCCATGAGTCTTGTGCTGCTCCTTTGTAATTCACAGTGGGCAGTAGTGCCAGAAAATGGCAGACACCACTGGAAAACAATAAGTGAAATCCTGGCACCATTGAAACTAATGACAAAACTCCCATTGAATTCAGTGGGGTCAGGATTTCACATGTCTTGTGGAATCAGCTAAAGTTATTGAAAATGTTCCCTTTTCTCTCACTTATTTTGAGAGACAGGAAATTCTGTGCTCCCTACCTCTTTTGGTGAAAACTGACCAAGTTACTTGACTTCCCTGAGTTACTGAAGGAAGCACAAAAGCCAAGATGTCTTCAGGTTGAAATTATGTTAGCCCTCCATGCAGAGGGCCAACACAAGCTCTATGCACCATCAACTTCCACTCTGCATAGGTAAGGATGGCAGATTCTGGCCCTTTATATTTTAGGTAACTCAAATGCTTAGCATTTCGAAGTAAAGCTCTTGGGTGAAATTCTGCACTATTGAAGTCACTTTAAGTTTTGCCACTGATTTTGATGGAGCCAGGATTTCACCCTTTTTAAATAACCTTGTGCTCCTGCCACTTTAATTAAGCCTCAGGAGTGTCCCACTCTGCATCGTCCAAGGAGAACTAGAGCAGATTCAGAGAATATAAGATTTGATTTTTCTGATCTTTCTAAAAGCAAAATAGCAGAAACTCTCCCCCACTTTGTATATGTCATCTACACTGCAGCTAGGAGGGTGTTTCCCAGGGCAAGTAGACAGACGTGCTAGCTCTGCTCAAACTAGCATGCTAAAAATAGCAGTATAGCTGGGGCTAGCCAACTGAGTATAAATGCACCCAGATCCCCTAAGTATGTATTCAACTAGCCCAAGCCCCTGCCCATGCTACCCCTGAACTGCTATTTGTAGCATGCTAGCTTGAGCAGAGCTAGTGCATATCTGTCTACCCATGCTAGAGTTCCTAAACTTATCCTTTCTTCTTTGGGAAAATGACAAAACCTAACAGTCCCTTTCTATAGCATTAAGAAACATATTAGGTAATAATATCCTATACTACCCCTTTGCAGACCACTTTGCTAGTGACTTACACATGCAAAGCATCATAAGGTAAATAGACTGCCACAGACTTTCCCTTGGGCATTTATTATACAAGAGCAATGGCTAATTGTGAAATGTACTTATATTTGGAGCGTGACAGAATTTTTCATTCACAATTGGAAAGTGCTAGATTTTTTTTAAAAAGTTGAGGAAAGTATAGATTTCTTCCAAATATCAATATTTATTCTGCTCAACCTGAGAAAAAAAATCACGTCTGAGCAATCAGATCTTAGCACTTAAGAATGCAACTCGGCCTTCAGAGACTACATAGCCCTAAAGCAAATTAGGGAAATACAGAAATAAAAACCAAGAGGATGTGAATAAAAAACCCTGCAAGGTATTTGAATGTGTTTTAATGACAGATTGCACTGGGGAAAAAGTTGACAAATAACACAGAATAGATTCAGGATATAAAAAATTCAGACAGTCTCGTTTTCTATGCATTTTGACAACGTTTCAGCCAGTGCAGTTAGTTTTCCTGCTGAAGCAGATATTGAATATTTTATGTTGTTTACTTTGAATATGGTTACTTAGTTTGCGGGGGAGGGGAGGGTGTTTAAAGGAAAAAATCAACACAGCCTTACAAGAAAGTTGAGTGGAATTCTGAAGTAAGCAATATTCATGCAGGGCCTGATCAAGAGTATAATGAAGACAACAGACAGCTTCATTGACTTCAGTAGGTTTGCAATCAGGCCCTTACCTCAGCAAATCAGTGATCCTTTTCCCATATCCCTGTGCAAGAGACAGCTGTAATTTGGCAGCTCACTTTCTAGGATCATAATGGTTGGGATAGTGCACTGGAGAAAAGGGAAAGGACACCTCTGCTTTTTCCTCCATAGTCCACCTATACAGAGCCAGCCGTAATGGGCCTGATCCAAAGGCCATAGAAGTCTATGGAGAGACTGACATTAACTTCAATGGATTATGGATCAGGCCCACTCTTTGTGATGCTAAGCTTTTTTAATATGCATTTTCATATTTGGAGATAAGATTAAAAATGTCAAATGTGAAGTAAAAACCCACTCAGTGAAGTGCTGTAATCTACTTGGCAAGTAGCGATTTCCTGATTTACACTATACTACACAGGTAATCCACTTTGGCCTCATGCTCTGATGGCATGATAAAGTGGGGAATCAGACTGTAATCAACTGGTGTCACTCTGACAGTTTTAAAGAAGGAAATGAAGGATTGAGGTAAAATCTAAGTGTCACAATGGAAGGTACAGTGTGGTTCCCACCCCCCCCACCAAAAGTATAGTTTAATTTTTTGGAAGGAAAAAATCTCACCCAAATCTTTCTGGCACTGATATTGAAAACATAATTATTAAAGAGAACTCTGGGTATGTTAACAAACGCCAATTATTTTTTACTGCACAAGTCCCAAATTTTTGATGAAATTTTTTGGTTTAGAGATATGCAGAACTAACACCCAACCTGTTAGGGGGCATAGGCAGCAGGAGGTGCCTTCTTCCAATAGCTTGTAAAACCCAGTCCTTACTAGATCCCCGTGAATGCTGCAAATTCAGATAAAAACGTGTGTTCACTTGGGTGGTATTAGAGATCCCTTTTATTTACTTTTTGTGAACATTAGTGCAAGCAAAGTTTTGTTCATAACAACCTTTGCAGATAGGGAAAATGATACAAGTACACACACTGAACTCACCACTGAGGCATCTCCTTGCATCTGGGGATCACTTCACACCTAGTCTGGTGTTCCCTCCTTTGGTTGCTCACCTGTGGTCTCTTGCTGGACCCAGAGTGCTCCCTCTTCATGACTCATCTCTGGCCAGATCAGTATAGTCCTCCCATTCCGGGGTAACCCAATCCTTTTGGATATACTCTCTAAGACAGTCCTCTGATCTACCGCCAAGTCTATGCCTCTTTTCCAGGTCCCCCTACCAGGCACTGGGCCCACTCACTACTCTGGGTTGCAGCCCAGCGACTGCATGCCAAGCAACTCTGGTGTGCTCAAGCTCCAATCCTGTTGCTATTTCTCTGGATTATTTGCTATCTTTTTTCCCTGTCTCTTGTTCCCCGTGTGGGCTATCACTGGAGCTTTCTGTGCTCCCTGTGGCTACTTCACACCCTCTCAGGTTCCTGCCAGAGTCTGTCATCCAAGCCAGTATTCCAGGGCTTACTCTTCCTAGTAACCAGCTGATTCCCCTCCTCTCTACTATTGTGGTTGTTGGGAGATATTGTTGCCTGCTCAACCGAGGGGGGAACAGTCAATGAGTGAAGTGCACATGTAAATACTGGATACAGTAAACGAAAGAACAGGATTGAAAATCAGAGAGAGAGTAAAAAAACCCCGGCAATTGGGAAGGATTGCTGAACAGAGAACCCCCAACACCACCGCTGCTCCTCAAAGGTATCTTCTACCCTCTCTAGGGTGTGACTACACAGCTCCTTCCTGCAACCTTCTTCCTACCACCAACTTCCTGTCCTTATAAGCCTAACCAGCATCTGCCCCACCTGGGCTTCATCAGCCATCAGGTCTTCTTAGCTCTGGCTCTCCTCCAGGTGCAGTCTGTATGGTTAATTGGTCTATTTTAACTCTTCAGGCCTTGTTTAGGGTGGAAGCCCCATCACATCCACCATGTGTTCACACACAAACATTCATGCAAACAGGATGCTGCCCAAATGCTTATGCAACTGTTTTGGAAATCCCAGACTGGGAGAAGAAACAATACTATTGGACAAAGGTGACAAATCAAGAGCACAAAACCTCTCCCCTGTGCAGAAAGCCAGCACAGGGCCTACGCACCACATAAGCACTATTTTCATTTGATTTGAACGCCACCATTCACTCTCCTGCACAGTGGAAATTACTTCCCAATCCTCTTCATCTCCCCTTACCTACATATGATCTATTTGGTTTTTAATGACCTTTAGAGTTATTGGACAAAATTCATCCATAGTGCAACTCACAGAAGTGAACATGGTTCATTAATTATAAATTTCAAGCTAAAGTGGAAAAATGTGAACATGACCTAAAATATAGTCCATAAGCTGATTTAGACCAACTAACAGCTGCTGGGAAATAGTGGAAAAGGTATTCTGCTAACAATCTTTAATGTTTGAATTATCTGTGTTTATATAGTGCCTGTGTGTTCACTTTCATTCACATTCAAGCACTCTGGTTTTATTGCAGTGAATTCTTGTGAAAATTAAACTTTAATGCTCAAAACATGTGAAAGCTAATTTTGGTTTGCAATTTGTACAGTAATCATTTAGTTAGACAAATTATCCAGAACGTTCCCCGATTTGGACACCTGTAATAACAAATGCACATGTACCTCAAAGTCTGAGTATGGAATATTCTCAATGAACTGTTTGCAAACCATTCATATACAGAAAAAAATCATCAATGAGGAATAGCTAGAAAGTTTTGTGATCTGCTCAAAAATAGAAAAAGGCATAATTAGACTAAGGTTATTCATTAAAAATATTTCACTTCAGTGGTACTAGTTAACAATGCACTCTACCACTGTCCCAAAGATCTTGACCATATTTCAAGGTATGTGTTAATAGGGAGAAAGAAGTTTACATATATATCATTGACTATTCTGTACTCAAATAGTTATGAAACAGTTAATCAGGCACAGAAGCTTGCCTTGCTCTGGGAGGTGAAATTTTATTCATATTCTTTTGTAAACAACTTAACAATGAGTTGCCAATGCATTTTCATTCTATAATAATCACCTTAGCAACACCTCCTACAAACCAGCTTGAACTTTCTTCTCAGAGCTAGCAGTCACATGGAGATTTGCAAAGCTTCCAAGGCAAAAAATATCTATGGTAAAAAAAAATTTCAACTCAAAGTTTTGCATATTGCTACAAAGAACCTTAAGGCCCCTCCAAGGCACAAGATAATAGTTTAAGCAGCAACTATTTGCTTTCAATGTAAAGAAGCTTGTTATTCCTGTTAGGAGAAAAACATCAGCATCATGTATAATTTCTATGCAGAATTTGAATTATGCGTTAGTATTTAGTAGTTTGCTTGGACGTTATTATTCCAAGCCCTGTGCATACTAAAGTGACATGAAGCTCACTATATGTGTGGTTTTCAAACTGTTACTGGACCAAGTTTTCCATCTTCTCTTTAAGAACAATAGTGGCAGTGAACCATCCTTTTACAGATTCTCTTTCTGCAGTTGCTGGTGCTGCTGCCGGTATTTTCCTAGTCATCTGCTCTGCTGAACTGTCACCTGAAGAAGAGCCAGGTCCTTTCAAGCGCTGACAGGAAGGGCTGACTGACTCAATAGAACAGTGTGTGGGATGGGGAGGTAAATTAGCTATACTGCAGTTACAGAGCTCTAAAGTTCAGAAGGAGAAATAGGAGAAATAGTAAGAAAGTAGAGGAAAGCAAAAGAGAAGGCAAAGAATGATACAGGCGAGGTGTGACCAAATTTAAGGAGTCTGAAAGGATTCATTTTCTTCCAGCTTCATCTCTTCCCTTTCCTTTCTCCTTTTTATACTTTTCAAGAGTTAACACTGGCAGCTACCTTATTAGGCATCATACATTGGCTGATTTCACTCGAAATTAGAGCTGGGTGAATGTTTCTAATAGTAAATTTGTCAAAAAATGCCAATTTTAGAGAAAACTATTTGCAGTTTGAGTAATAGTTTCAGTCAGATAAAAATTGAGGGGAAAAAAATAAAAAAAAGTCAGAAAATGGTTCATTTTGACATTTTCAAAATAAATGTTTTGACTTTTCATTTAAAAATTTAGCTAGATCTGTTTAAAGATGTTTTAAAGGGCAAAAAATAGCCAAAAAATGTAACAAAGCAAAAACGTCAAAAACATTGTTTCAGGTCAAACGCCCCAAAACATAACAAAACAAAAATAAAACCAAAATTTTGTTTCAGGTCAAACATTTTGTTCAACCCAAAATAAATGGTTTCTTTTTACTTGAAACAAAAAAATTAACTTTGGCAAGAAAAAACAAAATGTTTCAGTTTTGATTCAAAACAAATTGATTTTCAAAACAAAATTTTCAAAACAAAATCAAAATTTTCAAAATTTCAAAAATTCAAATTTTCAAAATTTTCAAAACAAAATCAAAATTTTCAAAACAAAATCAAAATTGATTGATTCAAAACAAAGTGATTTTCCTAAATGTCACAGGTTATTCATGGTTCTCCGTATAAACCAAAGCTATCCAGAGCTGGCCATAGGGCCCACAGGTTCCTCTATTTGTGGCAAGAACCCAGACCGATTGATAGCTGTGACAGGCAATGTGGGAGTTATAAGGACTCAGCCCCGTCTGCAAAAAAAAAAAAAAAATCAGTATTCAGATACCTAGAATTCAGAAGCCAAAATTAAGGCCACTTTTGAAAATTTGAGCCTCCAACTTTTTACCCCCACTCCATTCTTTAACATGGGGATGATGATGATCTTCACACATCACAGAGGCATGAGGCAATTATTATTATTATTATTTTGCCAAGTCCTAAAATCCACCAGGACAGGGTGACCAGACAGCAAGTGTGAAAAATCAGGATGGGGGTTGGGGGTAATAGGAGCCTATATAAGAAAAAGTCCCCAAAATCGGGACTGTCCCTATAAAATCGGGACATCTGGTCACCCTACACCAGGGTAAACATAAAACTCTCTCCAGTAACATCTCAGATGCAGGGGTATTTGTCTCTTGAAAAGCCTCTCTCTGTTTTTCTGTGCTGCCAATCATGTATGTGCCACCTGCTGTTGTGCTACAGGCTCCTCACCATCACTGATCTACAGAAGATATCGATCTGTTATAGCCCTAACTAGAGCAGATTAGCTTTATAGCTCAAACTGCAGCAGCTCAATACTTCTAGCTCTGAAGATCCATGGTTTATTCCCCAGTGTGATGCTCAAGAAGGCAGCACAAACAACTGGGTTCCACTTCTCCTGCAGTAGGAGAGAAGCAAATATTTCCCTTCTGCCTTAATGTATGTGTGTCTCCATTCATGCACATGCATTAATATTGAGGAACACCTCAAAATGGAACAGGAGTATTTGTGGCACCTTAGAGACTAACAAACTTATTTCAGCATAAGCTTTCGTAGGCTATAGCCCACTTCATCGGATGCACAGAATGGAACACACAGTAGGTAACATATATATATATACACAGAGAAAATATGTAAAGGTGGAAGTTGTCATACCAATTCTAAGAGGCTATTTAATTTAGATGGGCTATTATCAGCAGGAGGAAAAAAAAACCCTCAAAAAGGAACACTCACTCTCTCACTAACCCTCACCATATTCCTTAGAGTAGACCAACTGTTTGCTTGGTGCTATGATCGCAACAAGGTCTTTTGCTTATGCAGCACGTGGTAGCCGTGTTGCACCCAAGGTATTAAAGAGACAAGGTAGGTATGAGAGAGAACTTTTACTGGTCCATCTTCTGTTGGTGAAAGAGACAACCTTGTCTCTTTTGCCAACAGAAGTCTGTCTAATAAGAGATATTTCCTCACCTACATTGTTTCTTGGTTGTTTCTGACCTGTGGGATGAAAAATTAATTTGTAGACCAGTCAAAAATGTTAAGGCCGGGTTTGTATGTGACATATGTGACATTTGATGAGTCTCTGAAATACTTGAATGGTTTGAAAAATAGTTCTGGATATGTTTAAGGACAAATAAAAATTAATGCCACAAGGATGTCCATGTTTAAATGTTGCTAAAACTAATTCTAAATTTATGCACATGGCCTTTACCCCTCATAACAGTAACATGTCAGAGTGCCATAATATAATACACATGCATCAAGGATAAGAGTTTGAGGTACAATTAGTGTTTTCCTCCATCCTCCCCGTTGAAGGAAAAGGCCCCAGTAGGGACCATCAAATTGTGGAGGTAGTGTTGGAGAGAGGGCTTTGGATTCTTCAACCATGGGATGTTTTCCAGGAACAAGGATTGTTAGGAAGAGATGGGATCAATCTAACAAAGACAGGGAAGAGCATCTTCTCAGGAAGGCTTGCAAACCTAGTGAAGAGGGCTTTAAACTAGGTTACCAGGGGATGGAGACTTAAGCCTTGAGGTAAGTGAGAAAGTGGGATACCGGGAGGAAACACAAGAAGGAGGGTGCAACAGGGGAAGCCTCCTGATGCATAATGAGAAAGTAGGGCAATTTGCAGTTATCTTAGGTGCCTGTATACGAACACAAGAAGCTTGGGAAACAAGCAAGAAGAATTGGAAGTCCTGGCAAAATCAAGTAACTATGATGTGATTGAAACAACAGAGATTTGGTGGGGTAACTCACATGACTGAAGTACTCTCATGGATGGGTTTAAATTGTTCAGGAAGGACGGGCAGGGAAGAAAAGGTAGAGAAGTTGGTCTGTATGTAAGAGAGCAGTATGATTGCTCAGAGCTTCAGTATGAAACTGGAGAAAAGCCTGTTGAGAGTCTTTGGGCTAAGTTTAGGGACAAGAGCAACAAGGGTGATGTCATGGTGGGCATCTGCTATAGACAACCAGACCAGGAGGAGGAGGTAGATGAGGATTTCTTTGGACAACTAACAGAAGTTTCCAGATTACAGGCACAGCCATGTGCACAGGGTGTGCCGGGTGTGCCTAGGCACAACCTAATGCAGGGATGGGCAAGCTCGTCCTGCCTCACGCACCTGCGCTGCCGGCCAGGGAGGCTCCCACAGGCCTCGCCCCCACCTTTCCCCATCACCCGGAGCCTCAGTGCCCCGCGTCCAGGAGCCACCCTGGACAGCATTGCAGCGGCGTGGTTCCGGCTGGACCGGAGCTCCCACCGCTCGGAGCTGCGTGGTAAGGAGGTGGGGCTGTGAGCTCTGGTGGGCTGAGTGGCAGGAGCTCAGGTCCTGCCGGAACCACGCCGCTGCAGCTCTGTCTAGGGCCTCTTCTGGACACGGGGCCCTGAGGCTCCAGGAGGTAGAGGTAAGCGGCATGGTAAGCAGGCATGGTTGCGAGCTTACCACGCCGGGAGGAACTCAGGCCCCGCTGCAGCTGAATAGACGATAGGTGGATAGAAAGTTGGCTAGATCACTAGGCTCAGTGGGTAATGATCAATGGCTTGATGTCTAGTTGGCAGCCGGTATCAACTGGAGTGCCCTGGGGTCAGTCCTGGGGCCAGTTTTGTTCAACATCTTCATTAATGATTTGGGATGGATTGCACTCGCAGCAAGTTTGCAGATGACACTAAGATGTGGGGAGAGGTAGATACGCGGGAGGGTAGGGACAGGATCCAGAGTGACCTAGACAAATTGGAGGATTGGACCAAAAGAAATCTGATGAGGTTCAACAAGGACACGTGCAGAATCCTGTACTTAGGACAGAAGAATCCCATGCACCTCTACTGGCTGGTGACTGACTGGCTAAGTGGCAGTTCTGCAGAAAAGGACCTGGGGATTACAGTAGATGAGAAGTTGTATATGAGTCAACAGTGTACCCTTGTTGCCAAGATGGCTAATTGCATATTGGGCTGCATTAATAGGAGCATTGCCAGCAGATTGAGGAAAGTGATTATTCCCTTCTATTCAGCACAGGTAAGTCACATTTGGAGTATTGCATCCAGTTTTGGGTCCCCCACGACAGAAAGGATGTGGACAAACTGGAGAGAGTCCAGCAGAGGGCAACTGAAAACTACTTTGATGTCAATGGGATAAAAGGGTGCCTTGTGCCGTAAAAGCCTGGGGGCAATGGTTGAGGCAAGCAGTGTCCATATCAAGCAGGCCAGGGCCTACTCTAGGGATTTTGTCACCTTAAGCAAACAGGCAATTGTCTGCTCTCTGATATCTCACAGATAAACATGCTCTACTCTGGGTAACTCTGCTGTTTTGGTAGAACAGGCATTGAATAGGTCTGTAAAAAGCCAACTGTTTTTTTAATTCCCTCCCCCCACCCTGTTGTTAATGAAGCCCTCACATTAAAACTGTAGTTCAATCAAAAAAGTGAAAAAAAAAATAGATCTAGATTAGTGACACCAGGAAGAATGGAGACGCTAGGAAAAGAAACAAGTATTGCTGGAGAAGAGAATGGAGGCCTGCTACCCTGTGAGTCAAATGGATGAAAAGAAGTGAGCTTAGAGTGTTTGTTCATCATAGTTTGAACTGCTGGCAAGCAGCTTGCTGTAACTCTAAGGCTGAGGAGGCGTTTGGACATTCGCTCTGCATGAACCTTCTTTACAATGTAATATGTCAGAAAATAGCGACAGCAGTTACAATATCCCTATTCTCATTTAATTAGTATTTAAAAACCCTCCTAAAACAGCTCTTGAACAGATCAGCATTCATGAATATTACATATATAGGATAAAGTCTTACAAGTCTTTGCTGCCCTATAAAGCCTTGACTTGTTTAAATAAGTCACTTACGTTTGTCAGAACTAGCACCAGTTATTTCTCAGCTGGATTCTAACTTCTTTCAAATAAACTCGCTTCCTACTCAGAGTTGCAAACTCCAGGTTTGCATATTATGACAGGGCTATTGGTCCTGCTCTTGGAGATGAATGGGGAAAGCACATCACCTGACAGCGATTTATGACATCCATTAGATGGGCAAAGGCCAGACGTCCCTCCACCCCTCTTTTATTCCTCCACTTGAGAATGCAGAAATGCATTAAAGGGGTGTTTTTCCTCTCTTCTTCATTGTCCTATTTAATTATATCATTATCAAGCATACAAAGGATACTTGTTGCCACAGAAGATCCACTATATTTAATCTGTGATTAAAGCCATCACGTGAAAAATATCCAGATTTTAATCTTGCTTTTATAAGGCATAGAATCAGTTCTATGCTATGCAGCCTAGAATCTGTGCCAACAGGGGTGCTGGAACAATTTGTCCAGTGGGGGTGCTGAGAGCCATTGAACCAAACTGTAAACTCTGTACATGATGTACACCACTTCAAGCCAGGCAGCACCCACAGTACCCCTAGTTCCAGCACCTGTGTTTGCCAATTATAATTTGGTTCAAAATACATTTGAATTTTATTAGGAAAAGTTTTGTGGGTATTTATTTGTTTTACAAAGTTAATTTGATAGAACATTGTTTACAGGCTGTGATTCAGCAAAGCACTTAAGCACACGCTTGAGTTCTGTTGAAATCACAGAGACTTAAGGATGTGCCTAAGTGCTTTGTATTAAGAGGACTCATGCACCTTCCTCCTGGAGGAACATTTGTAATTGGTACTAAGGAACAGAGATAGGGAACACTGTCAAGTAGTCTAGACCAAAAAATAAGATTTTTAACTAAAATAATTTTTCTAAACTTTTATATTAATAGTATCATTTTCATTATTTTTTAAAATATTTTTGTTTATGTTTGAATAGTGTTATGGATCATTTGCCGCACAAACACTGCATCACTGTGCTAGTGCATGGGAACTAAAAGTAAGACAGATAAGACTCAGCACAAATGAAACTATTTCCCTATTTTTGTCTGTTTTTCTTTTTTTATTGTCCAATATAAAGGAAATGCAAAAAGTATACAGCATAAATCGGGAACAGAAAACTAGATACTTCCTAAAGATTAACAAGTACCACCAAAGCGTCCGAGTAAGCTTTTGTATGAATAACCTTAGCCATTTACATTTGTGACTCCCATTTGTTTGTTGATTAGCAGACATCCCAATGGGTAAGATTGTATTCACACAAATGATCATAGCATGCTCACATCTGTACACAGATCTGCAGACAAGTGTCTGCATCCATACCAGAGCACACATTTGTGCCAGAAACTATAGAAGTTATGGTCCTCCACGTAGGTGATAGAAACAGTATGAACCAGTCACACAGCTCAGACAATGAACAGCAAAAAGATTCTTGAAATAAACTATTTAGGAGCAGTCCATAAACTGAAATGTGCTTGTATAAAGTGTTCGTTGAACAGATGCCCACAGATTTGTTGAAGTCACAGTGTGTTCAAGGATATTTCAATAATAACTTCCTAGTTGCGTAGCTCTGATATCTAATATCCTTTCAGTTTTAATAGTCTAAGATGTTATGGTCAAAATTCATCTTGGTGCCGAGATCCAGCACAAGACCTATGTCCCACTTAAGTCTACTTCATGTAAGTCAACACTGAGCCACCAATTGAAGCAAGTCGATGTGTCGGCGGAGTGCATCCTCACTAGCAGGGCTTGCATTGACACACGGAGCACTGCACTATGGGTAGCTATCCCACAGTGCACGTAGGAGAGTGGAATTTTGGGTTGGCCTTGCAGTACCTTATAGGACCAAAACACTGGTGTGGGTGGTTATGGGAACATGGCATTAGCCTTTCATGGCGCACTTCCCTCTTTCCCTCCCTGAAATCAATGGCTAACAAATCAAGCCTTTTTCACTCGTTTTTTGTATTAGCCTGGGTGACCTGCATGGACACCCGCATAGACCCGTTCAGCTGTACACTGTTGTTGTGAGCATTACAAATGCCTCACGCCTTATCCTGCAGTGTTTATACAGCTGATACAGGAGCTGCTGCAGGGAACAAGGTGAGGCCACGCAAGCAGCCCTGCTGGAAGAGAGAGCGGAGCAATTCGCAGTTGCTGGTGACAGTGACACATCATCTTGACACGGTTGAGCACCATTCCGGTAAACATGCACCCGCTGTTATGCAGCTATGGGATGCCAAGCAATGGCTGCAAAACTTTCGAATATATAAGGCCATTTTCCAGGAACTGTGTGAAGCTGAAGCGCAGCAATACTAAAATGAGAGCTGCTCTGACAGTGGAGAAGTGAGAAGCTACTGCCACTGTCAAAGCTTGCAACGCCAGACTGCTACCGGTCAGTGGGGCAACGTGCAGGACATACTGGATGGTTTTACCGCGATGGGGTTCCCTAACTGTAGTGGGGCGATAGATGGCTTATCCCTATCTTGGCACCAGATCACCTTGCCAAAGTGTACATAAGCCGAAAGGGGAACTTCCCAATGGTGTTGCAAGCGCTGGTGGATCACAGGGGCCATTTCACTGACATCGACATGGGATGGTCAGAAAGGTGCATGATGTGTGCATTTTTAGGCAATCCGATCTGTTCAGAAAGCTGTCAGCAGGGACTCTCTTTCCAGACTGCAAAATAACCATTGGTAACGTTCAAATGCCAGTCATGATCCTGGGAGACCCAGCCTGCCCCTGGCTCATGGATCCGTACACAGGCAGCCTGGACAGCAGTAAGGACTAGTTCAACCATAGGCTGAGCAAGTGCTGAATGGTGATGGAATGTGCCTTTGGATGTTTAAAAGGTTGCTGGCTGTTTCCTTATTAGGTTAGACCTCAGTGAAAGCAAGATCCCCATTGTCATTGCGGCCTGCTCCATGAGATCTGTGAAACAAAGGGAGAAAAGTTTTCGCTGGGGTCGGGGATTGAGGCAGAGTCCTGGCAGCTGATTTTGAGCAGCCAGGGCAAAAAGAAGAGGGGCTCTTCCTTTCCATGAGGGTTTAAAAACCATTTTCAGCAATGAGCCAGAGTAATGGGACACTTATCTGTGTTGTTCCTTACCAAACTATCCCCTCCATTGCATTTTCACCCCCACCAACCACTGTATATTGAATGAACAAAGAGTCTTTTCTCACCAATCCTTTAAATTTTGGCTGCTGGGGTTCACCTGGAATTAACATTTTAAATTTTTCTGCATCTTAAGAAAACTTCCCTTTAAACATTAACTGTCACTAACACTGGTGCTAAGTGGCCCTAAAGCCAGCATAGGCAGTCCCAGGAAGATCATCGTCTTTGAGGAGTTACTTCATAGAGCTACTGTTGCAGTTCCTGTTCTTTCCTTTTGGCACGGGGGTGGGGGGTGGGGCGGGAGTATGGCTGTGAAGAAGAGCACAATGCTCTCTACACCATTCTAGGGCCAACTGCTGTTTTGACTTGATGGCAGAGCAATCAGGAGGTTGTTTTAACTCACTGAGTCAGTCGTAGGCCAGTTTGGTTCTCCAGTGTATTAAGGAAACAGAGAACATGGCTTACAGGCAACTTACACCCCCTTCTCCCACCTTCAGCTATGAACTCCCCAGCTGCAACCAAGGATCAAGGCCACTGTGTCTTATTCAGGAAAATAAAGTATTTACTGTCTAATGTAGAAATTGTTGCAAATATTGAACTCTGCTGTGTAGTTTGCAATGGTTCCTAAGCTACATACTCCAAGAAATGCAGTGACATTCACAAAAGCCCCTTCTTGAAATGCATATCTGCATACATTACATATTCAATAACACACAGCAGAGAAACAATGTAGCCATTAATATTTTATGAAAACTATGTGCAGTAGCAGGGCTTAATTTTCATAAACATTAGAATCCAATTGGAAAAAATGTGGGGCAGGCTGGTATTTGTTCATTCATATTTGTAAAAATCACACATTAAATATAAACAGAACAAAATATAATATTTTAAATAAGAAATGGGCAGCAGAAATTAATCCAAATTCAGGTTAAGCCAGGATTCACAGTTGGAGATACACAGAAGATCCGTTCTATGTGATAACATTAAGATCTAGTAAGCTGTTGTGGCAGATTTTTTTGAAGGAGCAGGAATCTCTATTTAAGAATGTATATGGCTCTTGTTATAATAGTATTTGAGCACAGCTGTGAGTGTCTCATATTCTCACTACACTCTTGTGAGGCAGGAATGAATTATTCCCATTCTGAGTTGGGGAACAGAGGTGTAATAAGGCACATCAAGCAACTTGTCCAAAGTCACGCAGGTTGGCAGGGGTGGGGTGGGGGAGGATGAACCACAAGCTGAACCAGGTCTCAATTTCCAGTCCGCTGACCAACCTCAACATACTGTCCTTCCTACCCAGAAATACAATTAATAACCGCTTAAAACATTCCAACAGAGATTGCATTAATAAAGAAAGGAGAAGGAGGACAGAAAGGCTGGAATATTTTCAGGTGAAGGGAGAGCAGATATATAGCACTCTCTCACCCTTCCAGGGAACCCACAGAAGGCGCTGCCTCTCTGTGCATCACAAACACACATTTGGGATGTGTGCGTTTGGAAGGCTAACGGTGGGCTGTGGAATAAGATCCAGAACGTACTTTGTATGTAATGGTGATTTACTGAGCTTATATCTGTGCATGAACTCTTCTTTGCATTTCCCGGTCTTCCCTGGAGTGGGAGGTGAGGGAAAGAGGGTCACAGAAGGGAGGTGTATAGGCACACTGTCTGTGATGGGGGTTAATGGCATATCACACAGGGGCTTGAGCTCCACATGTCTTCCCCAAGATTTAAATATATGGAGCCCAGCTTCCCAGCCTTGCCCACCTGCATGAATCCCCAACCCTACCCCTTGTGGGGAGCCATAAGAGTTACATGGAATTACAGAATCCATGGGGGCCTTTCCAAGTTGGACCACCAGAGCTGGGACTGCTTTTGTTCAAGGCACGCTAAAAATATTGTTCGCAGTGTTATTGTAGCTATATTGGTCCCAAACTATTCGAGAGACAAGTTGCAGAGGTAATACCTTCTATTGGACCAACTTCTGTTGGTGAAAGAGACAAGCTTTCAATTTACACAGAGCTCTTTGTCAGGTCACATCACTTTCAAGATATTACCTCAACCACCTAGTCTCACTATAAAGCTTGTCTGTTCTTACACTGTGGAAGAAGGGTTAATGAATCAGAGTGCGCGGAAGGAGTCATTTGTGGTCAGGGTTGAGCGTGATTTTAATTCTGGACATTGCTTCAATTTGTATGTTGCATGTATTTTTAATAATGTTTTGCTCCTGTGCCCATGACTTTAGTTAGATGCACTTAAAACAAAATAAACGCATTAAAAGTAAGAAATATCACATTGTAAAACTTAGCTCATAAATATGCTTTTTCTAGCTTTAGCCACCCTAGCAAGTCCTATATTGTGTATTTTTGCATTACTACGAAACCATTGGCTTTCAATCTGAGCAAACTGAAGGAGAAGAATACAGCAAGTGAGGGCTCTGCATAGTGACAGTACAGTAATAATTCCAAGAACAATTAGCAAGTACATACAGTGCTCAGTCTCATTATGTTAATTTTCCACTTCTATTAAAACAGTGAAAAAGCACACAAAGCACATACAATACGGTGTTAATTGCTAGTGATTAGCCACTTTTCCAAAATGCTGATAGCAGCATGTAGACTCAGACCTTTAGGCAGATTGCCCCGTAGAGGTGAGCAAATAATTTATAGCAAGCTTATTGAGTAAATGTAAACTTGTTTTCTATTCATGAAAAGAGCATGAGCAGTTTATTATTTTTCCTCAAATTAAGTTACTTCACAGTTATTTCTGCAAATATTATTTAATATAAAGTTTGTTCCCAGGCGGTTTGTAGCAAGTTTTATCATGGAAGATGTTAGCTCTATTGCTTGATTTTAATTGGATCTGAGATACATGGTATTACAACACTATAGCTATACTGGTATACATTCACACTCATAAATTGGACCATCTCTCTCAAAACTCATTTAGTTGTTTTCCCTACAAATGCTATTAGAAAATTGTTCCAGAACCTCAATCTTCTGATTGAGTTAGAAACCTTCTTCTGATTTCCAGCCTGAATTTGTTCATGGCCAGTTTGTACCCATTTATTTGTGTGCTGACATCGTCCAGTAGCTTAAATAGCTCTTCGCCCTCCCCAGTACACCACACACTCCTCCCCTGATGTACTTAAGAGAGCAATCATATTCCCACTCAATCTTTGTTTTACCAAGCTATTATTTTAGTGTCCTTTTGTAAATTAGGCCCTCTATTTCCCTGATCATTCTAGCAGCTCTTCTCTGTTCCTGTTCCAGTTTCAATTCTGATGCCCAGAACTGTACACAGTATTCCAAACCAGTGCCTTGTACAATAGCATTAATACTTCTGCAGCTATACTGGAAATGCCTCACCTTATGGATCTTAGGATCGTGTTTGCTTTTGTGCAGCAACATTGCATTGGTGGCTCATAGTCATTTGTGATTGCCCAGTACACCAAGGTCTTTTTCCTCCTTTGACACTTCTGTCTAGCTTGTGACAGAAACTTTATAATTAGACCCTAAAAGTGCACAATCTTGGCACTTTGTACTATTAAATTTCATCCTATTTTTGTTGCTGCAGTCTTCAAGTTCATCCTGATCTTCCTGTAGAATATTCTGACCCCCTTTGTATTGATAATGCCTCCCAACCTTAAATCATCACCACATTTCATTGGCACATTGCTATTTTTTCTGCCAATATTATTAATAAAAATATTGAATAAGATTGCTTTCAAGACCAATCCGTGAGGAACTCCACTGTCTCCAGTTCAAAAGTTCACCTGTCAGCACAACCCAGTGCCTTCCTCCTTTTAGCCAGTTCCTTAACGACCTTGCAAATCCTGTACTAGCCCTCATCCTCTCAGTTAAATTAATAATTTCCTGATACCATGTCAAATGCTTTACTAAAGTCCAAGTATATTAGATTTACTGCATTTCCCTTATCTAAAAAAATCAGTTTTCTCAAAGAAAGATATCTGGCTCGTTTGGCATGATCTACCTTTGGTAAACCTATGTTATATTACATCCCTTTCTCCATTTGCCTCCATTCATTTAATTATTCTTTCCTTCAAAATTTGTTCCAAAGCCTTGCATACTGCTGAGGTCAAACTCATAGGTCTGTAATTGTCCCACTCACTTTTTTCCCCTTTCTTAACTATAGGTATGACATTAACTATTCTCTAGTCATATAGTCCCACACTCAAATAAAAGATAAATCTTGCTATTGAATGGTACCTCCTGTGCCAGTTCTTTTAGTATTTTGGGGTGGAAATTTGAAACCTCAAGCTTTTTTTAGTTTTCTTCCACTTCAGATTTGGTAATTTCTATCTCTATATACTCATTATGATCAGCCATCTAGCCTATGTGCTATAATATCATTGTTATTGAAAGCCAAGTCAAAGCATTAATTTAATTTTTGGCCCATAACTCCTGTGGTGAAGTGGAAACTTTTTGTAATATTTTTATAAAGCTTATTTGTGCCTCAGTTTCCCCTATGTGCTGCATAGGGGGTGGAAAGGGACCATTTGCTTTCAGAGCAGGTAAGACACGGGTGTCAATGGTGCATAGCTGTCTGGGACTAAATGGGTCCTTGGAAAATGACTTGCTGAGGCTGACCCCATATCAGTAGAGAATCCATGAAGACAGTGGCAAATCCAGTCACTGGGACATCTATTCCTAGCAAACAATGACCATACAGACTACCCCACCTCTCTTCAGGACGCTGAGCAGCATTTCCCCAAAGGACTGAGAGGTGGGAGTTAAGTGTGATCTGCAGGAAGCAGTCAAGGGACACCTGGGAGTCTGACGAAGGTGGTCACACAGATGGACAGATAGAGCTTTAACAAAGAGGGTTCACTTCTTCACTACAGCTTGGTTGGGCTCTGGCTACCCAGAAGGAACTACACTCTATACTAACCTCTGGACTTCCTTTGTTGGGTTCAGTTGACTAATAAATCTTTCTGTTTTGACATGGCTGTGGGAGTGACCCTGAAAATACATACAGAGGTGTTTTGATCCCTGAAGAAAATACAAGTCCCCTTCTGGAGCCTACTTCAGATGGATTTGGTGAATAGAACTCACAGTGTGAAACAGGAGTGCTGAAGGATCAGATGTCCAGTCTAAGAAGGTTGTAAAGCTGCAGGGCTTATCCTGGAGAAAGAGTGAGACCGCCCCCACCCCAGGGGACAGAGGGGCGCATTTGGTGCATTGAAAGAGTTCCTCCTAGAGACTGTTCCAAAGATGGTGCCATAGCACCCATCCTGTAG
Organism: Dermatemys mawii; assembly: GCA_007922305.1. Taxonomy (NCBI): domain Eukaryota; kingdom Metazoa; phylum Chordata; order Testudines; family Dermatemydidae; genus Dermatemys; species Dermatemys mawii. Next base: position 21,166,767 of record ML677363.1, on the reverse strand, counting down.
ATCCCGTGACACCTAGATCATCACTCTCCTCCCCATCCACAGTGCATAGCAACTTAACCTCATCCAGCATTATCCTCTTTTTATTTATATAACTAAAAATCTCTTCATGCAGTTTACCTTGGGAATAGTCAGATAACTTGTTTGAATGGCACAAAACGTATGATCCTGTCCTATCCTAGCTGACCATCATGTGAGAGAAGTAAAAGCTTTGTAAACCTCTTCTCTTACAGCTCTCTGGATGGGATGAAAAAATGAGGTTAGGAAACTCCTCCCCGGCTAAGGAGAGCTATTCAACATCACATGTCCTGGGATATGATCTAGAAAGAACCTGAGTTTTTAGTCCCTGGACCACTTCCTATAATCAAGGCCCATGGCAAACTGGACCAGAATTCTGTGGCAATGTCCCTTAATTCTTAGATTGTGAGTGATCAGTGAGTAGGGATGGTCTTTATGCTATGTGTTTGCATAGTGCCTTATACAATGGGCCGTGATTAGGGTTCATAGATACAGCTGCAGTAGAAATAGTAAATAATAGCTACATCACTCTACTGTGGCAGACTGGATTCTTTAGTAATTTAAATTACTGAAAGGGTGATTTTAATTAAATATGAAAATGAATAATCCAATCAGTACAGTAGCTCTTGTGTTACTTACTTGTACATCAAAATTTGATGTTCTTTATGCTGCCCCCACAATTTCAGTTTCAAATGTGCTATTGTATTTTGTATTGACTATCCCCAGATGCACTGTAGAAAATCTCCAGGGCAAGATGGAGAGGGCTTAAGAGCTGGAGAGGGGACAGTTGGTGCCTTTGGTACTTGGGGAGAAAAGGGAGGCAGTTTGTGGTTGTGTATGTTAGCTAGATGTTTACGTTTAGCTGATCTGCATATTAAATTGCTAATTTGGCATTGAAATTGTAGTCTGTTGGTTAATACCATTCAAGATTAATTGATGCAGACCAGGCCTTTCGAGATCACTGTTTTGGGTTGTCTGCAGACTGAGGAAAATGCTCTATTCATATTTTCAAAGGTTAATTTCACAGACTTGAGAGTTCTGCAGCAAGAGATGGGTTGTGCAGCAGTCTGTGGCTATGGAATATATGAGACCCTATCTATAATATATAGATCTCTTTCCATTTCTCCTTATTTGCACTAGCACTGATGAGAAGTACGTCCATGAATCATGGAGGTCATTGTCACACAATGACTTTAGTGACAGGTAAGCGAGACACAACATAGAAGACCAAAAAAAGAAGTGCTTTCTAGGAAGACTTGTGATGATGTTCTTCAAACAGACAACATTACAAAATAGGACACTACTACTCACCCTACCAATGTTTCCTGGGACTACAAGATAAAGAGAGACAATGAACTTGTGAATCAAGTCTTTTTGGAGAAAAGATATTCTAACACTGCTGTGGCAACCACCTACTGGATTTCAATGTCCTTCTCATCAATTTCAGTGACATAGTTGAGTTGCAGATCATGGGCAGCATGTGAAACACTCCCATTTTGAGGCAGGCTAGCCCGAAGTCCCTAACCCTTCCACTCGCCCATCTGCCAGAGCCCTGAATTGTTCCTCTGTGGCTGAAGGAGTCCACGACAAACTATCCCAAGCAACGGCCCAACTTCTCTAGCTGCCTTGGGCGGCCCACCAGCCCACCCCAGCTGCAACGGCTGTCCCAAACCCCCAGGCCGGCCCAAGCACCAAGCTCCAGGCCACTGACCCAAGCTGAGCCCCTGTCAGCTTCGGGGAAGAGAGGGAGCGAGGGCAGGGCTTTGGGGCAGAGCATGGATGGAGCCATGGCCTTGGTTATGGGAGGCTTAGTGCCCTTTGCCTGTTATATCTGCTGCCTATGTTAGAGAGACGAGGTGGATGAAGTAATATGTTTTATTGGACCAACTTCTGCTGGTGAGAAAGACAAGGCACAGGCCTACACAAAGGAAGAGCTCTGTGTAGCTCAAAAGCTTCTCTCTCTCTCTCACCAGCAGAAGTTGATCCAGTAAAAGAAGTTACCTCATCCAACTTCTCTCTCTAATTTCCTAGGACCAACCCACCTACAAACACCACATTTTAAAAAAGTTGTCGCTTATTAAAATTAGTAACTTAGTACTGGAAGTTTCCTTTGAGTGGGAGGATGCTTTTTAATAAAAATATAAAATTAATCTGAGATAAGTTAAAATTACTGGAGAGTTTTTTTCAGGAGGCACATTAGATAGATTGCTAACAGCATTTACTGAAACCTAGGCTAGAAGCAAACAAGTATGCACTGTGCTGAGCAAAATAAGAGTCTCTAATGTGCTGGGCAATTACAACAAATACAGCCATTAAAAATGAATTTTTCTTTAATAATGGCATTAAAGTAACTTCTAAACATCAAAAATACAGTCTTTGTAAATCTGCTACTCCTGAAGCATACTGGCCTGATTCTCCTCTTTTACCCACTTGTAAACCAGGAATAACTTCCTTCAAGTAAATGGTTTCAAACCGGTGTGACACCAATGTAAAGAGGAGGAGAATAGGGCCACATTGCTATTGTTGGAAGTGTCAATTCACATTAAGTATTTCTTACAGAAGTGACCAAACACTATATAAAACTAAGATATGATCCTTGCCCCTAGAGAATTTCCCATCTAAGGCCCTGAATCTGCAAACACTTATGCACATGCTCATCATTACTACCAATAATAGCTCCATTAGCTTCATGCATAAGTGTTTTTAGGATCAGGGTTTATCTCTGATATTGCAAAGAGTTACACACACAGCTTCATGCAGGTGAGTAGGCCCAGTGAGTTGAGTTCAAAGAGAGTAATCACTGCATAAATTTAAGTACCTATGTAAGTTCTTGCAGGATCAAGGCCGGAGAAGACAAGTGACACATGAGGAAGGCAAGGAAGATGAAGTTGAGTATAAACTTTACTTAATACATCTACACTTTCAATGTTAGATATATTGTAACATCAGTGATGTCTAAAGGAATGAGGCAAGACCACGAAGTCCAAAAACATCCAGCACAACTTTAAGGCAGCCTGGACCCTCACACAGCAGTCCCTGTCTGCCCTAGAACTGGCAACACATGACACCTTCCTCAATTTCCACCTTGTTTCAATTTCAATTTCTGTTCCCCAAGCCTCTCAGTCTCTCAGACCACACTCACTTCCAACCAACTAGTAGGGAAGGGGAACCCATTACATTATTATTATATAGAGAAAAATATGTGCCAACAAATGTTTTTAACTGGAGGCTACACCTGTAGAGGGCTATCTCACTAGCTGTTAAATGGCAATGGCAAACAATTTACAATTACAATGCTCTGTAGCTGACTCAGCAGGGATCCTACAGATATCCCATCATGGATATCTGCTCCATGTCTTCTGCAATGCTAAGAAAAACAGTGCTAGGTGAATAGATTTCCGTTATGCTTCTTTGTGGCAAGACTGATCAAAGTGTAGGACGGTCAATGTTTTGTTTTAAAACCTCTCACCATGAAGAATTCACTTGAATTAACAGTTCAGGTAATTATGATGCCCTCTAGTCATAGTACTTCTAATGATGTCCAAGCACATTAATTATTGAAAACGAACTGTGAAGTAGCACAGTAGGCAGTTCATTGAGGAAGCTGAAGATCAAAGGGAGATGTCAAGGCACTGATGCATGGCTCCTGAAAATTTGTTTTACCTTTATCAGGTTAAACTAGCAGTAAATTAAATTACACAGGGACGTTCCTTTGGTAATCAAAGGGAGAAAAGTGTGAGGAGACATGACCATTACCAAATGGAATTCACAACTTCAAGAGCAGCAATTATTGCCTATGGATTGTGCATATGCTTCTTAATAAGCTAAGATACAGATTGTCTTTGCAAAATATGTATTTGTTTTTCCCAGGTGTCTTTTTATTTTGAGGGGAAGGCACTAAGGGTTTCAATTGCAGACCTAGGTGATAGAACCTATTTACTGATCCCTTATTTTTAAAGATTGCACAGATCACTTCAACTTTGACATGTCCTGACTTTTGAGTACTTCATTGTGCAACGTTACCATTCCAGTATTGCAGGTATTAATTGAATTTATATCATTTGATAAAATTTATAAATTAAAAAAATGATGGTAGGATTTATTTTGGAGGTTTTTCCTACATATAAGTCAACATGTTTTAGCGGTTGTCTGAGATCCAACAGTTACAGCCAAACTGTGATTGCAAGTATCAAAATAAAATTAGCTAGTTCTAGTTTACAGGTTCCATGGGTTGATCTACAGAATCTAATATGTTCCGTTAATCACAATTAATGTTCCAAAAGACCGTAAGTACTGGCTGATAAATAGAGTTGACTGCTAAGGAAGCTCATAGTGTTGCTTAACTAGCACAATCTGTAAACTTGCCAAATTTCTGCCTTTATGATCAGAGCCTTGTCCTCACATATGCTCCTTTTCAATTCCTCAATATGTGAAGCAATAGAAAAGAAAAAAAAAAAATTCTACTAGGCTGTGATTTGTGTCCAAACCTTCATGAAATTAAAAATAAAATCATGTCTTGCATTCTGATCAGTTGCCTCATGATGCACACACTTAACAGAGAGGTAACACGTGTTTTTGGTAAAAAAAAAAACAACAACTGATGAGTGGTTCCATTCACAATTGAAACCACTTTGCAGCTCATATTTTCCTTTTAACATTTTAACTAACTTTAATGTAAAAGCAACAAAGGGCTGGTCTTCACTGGGGGGGAAGGGATTGACTGCAGATATACAACTTCAGCTACGTGAATCACATAGCTGAAGTCTGCGTATCTGCAGCCGATTTACCTGCCGTCCTCACGACGGCAGCAGTCCGTGGCACGCTCCCTCGTCGACTCCAACTTACGCCTCCAGTCAAGCTGGAGTTACAGAGTTGATGGAGGCAGCGCTGGCAATCGATTTCTCGCGTCTTTACAAGACGCGTCTTGTAAAGACGAGTCTTGTAGCACTTTATAGACTAAAACAGTCTTGTAGCACATTATAGAACCTAACAGATCTTAGGGATCATAAGCTTTCATGGGCTAACTTTAATGTAGTGTTGTTTACAGGGCATTCTTTAGTGTCACATTTTAGTGTTTGAGAATGTAGTTCAATCTATCTATATATTATAAATAGGTCTGGATGTCTCCACTGTCAGATATGCTCCGATGTTTCCTAAGTGTAGGAATAGTGATTTGAGGCTCAATCCTTTAAACTCCTTATTGCATGGGTAAGAAGTAAAGACTCATTATCTGAGCCAGAGTCCTTGACACTGGAATTGTAGTCAAATCTAAAGTTTTGTGACTTTGTTGTAGTATTCAACCGATTTAATTAATTTAGTCCTTTTTGTGTCACAAAGACTTTTTAAAAATGACTTTATTCATTGTTTGACATTTTTGAGTGTTTTATCAACATATCTCCACCTGTGAGTTATTTACCAACACATTGCTTCCATCGCTGACTATTCACGATTCTTTTGTGGCAAGTAATTGGCAATCCCAATCACATGGCATTGTTTCTGCACCCAGATGGTACAGATAAAGGACTTGTCTAGAGGGGAAAACTGACCATCAGTGTTTAGTATAGTAGCTTGCTGTGTAGCAATACAGGTATGACTCCTTGTGCAGGTACTCTGTCCCAGAATAAAAGTGACTTTATTTCAGTAAAATTGCTCTTTTTCATTATGGTAGATAGCAAGGTAGGTGAGGTAATATCTTTTACTGGACCAACTTCTGGGAATGAGAGAGAGAAGCTTTTTTTCTAATTCTTCTCAGTAATTAAAGTGGAGAAATGACATTAGAATAAAGTTGTTTTGATTCTGGAATAGAATGCCCAGGGCTGGTATAGGTATAGTGACATAACCACACCACTAATGTTCTGACAGTCAATTTCCCTGTGTAGACAAGCCATAAAACTCTTAACAAATGGAGACAAATTCAAAGATCTTTCAAGATGGCCGCACAAAATGAGCACATTCTCCTGAATATTTGCAAGGCTTGTATTAATGCTCACAGAAGATGAATAAAAACTGTTGTGAGTGAAGCTGATGTACATCAATGGCTTTTATTCAAATGAATGCTCACAAATACACTATTGCAGTACTTGACCCATTCTAGTCAGAGCTTGTTTAAATTTCATGGAATTCAGGGGCAGATGCAAACATTTGGATTGGCCCAAAAGCGGGGCTTGGGGGTGGAGAGAAGGGAAGAGACAGTGCATTTCATACTGAGACTGATACTCACTTCTCAGTTTGCAAAGGGGAACCGAGACAATAGTATCTGGTCCAGTTGCACTGTTCCCTATGTTCCTTTAAACTGCTGTCCTTCTCGAGAATCTTTCTGACATTAGACCAGTCCTCCAAAGTATTGCCCTGAATTGTTATAAACTAAATGGAGGCACAAATATTTGTATTCGAGGAGTAGCTGAGCTTTAAAACATTTGGGTAACTCTGCCCTCCCCCCAGTCTTTATCAAATTTAGGGCCTTCTGCTGCTGCCAGCCACCATTGTACTTGAATTCCTTTAGGTCCCTTCCTGCATCTGCTTAGCCCAGGAGTGGCCAACCTGAGCCCGAGAAGGCGCCAGAATTTACCAATGTACATTGCCAAAGAGCCACAGTAATACATCAGCAGCCCCACATCAGCTCCCTCCCTCCAGCCCCCACGGCCCCCCGCCTGCCAGCAGCGCCCCCAGTCAGTGCCTCCAGCCTGCAGCAATCAGCTGTTTCGCATGTGCAGGAAGCTCACGGGGGGGCGGGAGTGAGGGCTTGGCAGGCTCAGGGGAAGGGGCAGGATACTTGGGGGAAGGGGTGAAGTGGGGGCCACAGGTGGCAAGTTATATGGGCCTGTGGTGCCTGGGCACCAGGAAAATTCGTGGCCCGGGGCCTGGATTCAGGAATGTTTGAGGCCAGGTCTCTCCCTCGGCCCCACCTTCCGCCCCCAGGTACACACACCCCGGGTACACACACCCCGAGCATCCTCTGGGTGATTTAAAATGGCCTGGGGCCCCCACCCACCACTGGCAACGCAGCAGAGCTGAGCAGCTTCCTGCCCGCTCGCTCCACATGGCTACCGGCCCCTTCCTGCGTCCCCTGGGCAGGGTGGGTTGGTGTTTACGGGTGTTGCTCCTGCCCCAAACACCACTGTGGTCAACAGGAAAGTATGGGGGCAGCGCCTGGGGGGGGCAGCGCCTGGGGGGGGGGGGCAGCAATCGGAAGGCCCCTGGCCCACCCTGCCTAGGAATTCCAGGAAAGCACCACACGCCCCCAACCCCTCCCAGAGCCTGCACCCCCACCCCTTTACCACATATCCCCTCCCACCCCCAAACTCCCGCCCAGAACGTGCACTCCCTCTCCCCACACACCCTCCTGCTCCCAAACTCCCTCCGAGCCTGCACTCCCTCCTTTTGCACTCCCAAAATCCCACCCAAACTCCCTCCCAGAGTCTTAGGCAGGTGAGGGTGGAGTTTGGGGGAGGGTAGGCTCTGGGCATTCTGGGCACCACCAAAATTTCTATAAACCTGCCACCCCTATTGGGGCCAGGGCCTGGGGCAGAGAAGGGGGTTCAGCCATGAGCACCCCCCAGTCTATTGGAAAGCTATCATCTGTAGCTCCAACTCGGAGCCAGCGCCTATGCAAGGAGCCGCATATTAACCTCTGAAGAGCCGCATGCAGCTCCAGAGCCACAGGTTGGCCACCCCTGGCTTAGATCCTGAAAATATTTATACACATGCTTCTCCATACACACTAGGTCATTCCATTGTCTTAAATGTTGAAAATTCTTCCAAGTCAAACATCTGCATAAATCTCTGCAGCATTATTGGGCCCTTACATGAGAGTAACTTTACCCACTTGAGTAGTCCTACTGTTACAATGGAATATGAGTCAATGTTCCCCAGCCCACTGTCAGATCTACCTAGGTGGATCCCTGTGTGCCAGTGTGGGGAATCAAGTCAGTGAAGGGCTATGCCTACATGGATTCAGTTGCAGAATCCTAAGAACAACCTATGTTACTTCTAGTTTCTAGAGTGCAGATCATGCAAACACCTCTGCACGTTAGTAACTTTACACATGCTAGTACTCCTTTTCATATTTGCAGGATCAGGTTCTTGAAGGAAAATTTATTTAAAATTCATCAGTTGGGTATGCTTTTTGTGGTATTTTAGCTTAACCATAGCATCATGTTTTGTTCAATAAACAGAAAAAAATTGCAATCTTCTGTTCTATGACAAGCTAGACATCTTTATTTTTCTTTTAAAAAGGGATTAAGAATTAAATAAAAATTGTGCAAAATATTTGAAACCCTCTTAATGCCACAATTTCACCGTCTGTTGTTAATTCATGACACTGTCTCAGTTAAAAAAAAAAAGTGTAATTTTGCACTATTTGATCAAAAACGGGACTAAAAAAAAATAACGTAAGCCAAAATCAAACACTTTTAAAATCAAGATCAAATTTTACATTGAAACAAGCAGCACACTTTTCATATTTTAAAGTAGAAATAACCATTTTGTGCAGCTTTCAGGTAAAGTACATTTGGAGACTGAAAAGTTCCTTAGAACAAAACTGAGAACTAACTAATAAACGCCATTAACTAACTATTAACTAACTAATAAATGCCATTTCTAAGTATTTTTGTTAGTACTCTTCTTGATCTCTCTGCTGCCTTGGACAGTCAGACAATCCCCCTCCCTCTTCTTCCTCAGCCGCCACACCCTTTTCCTGCCTGTCTTTCTGTGACTGCTCTCGATTCAGCCACCCTCCTTCTGGCAAGAGTCCACAAAGGCTCCAGACTTGGATCTCTCATCTTTCTTTCTACTTTCTTCCTCAAATTATCCTTTCCCATGGATTCAGCTTCCATCTGTAAGATAATCACTCTCAAATATAACCCTTCGTCCAGCCCTACATCCCTGGCTTTCTTTCTGATATCTCCCCTATCCTTTCTTCTCTCATCCCATTCTCTGTGTCAGTCAACACCTACTGTCCTCCTCCTAGTGACAAAACTTGGCACTTTGTAATCATTTATGACTTTCTTCTCCTTTTACATTCAGGCCTTAGCCAAATCCTGCCCCTATTTTCTAACATCTCTAAATAAATCTTTTCCTCCCAATCCTTACTGCCAAGAATGTCCATGCTGTGCCAATTTCCAGCCTTTATTGCTATCGCCTTTCTGTGACAGCTCCCATCTCTTTCTCCAGTCCATCCAAATGCAGCGGCAGCAGAGACTATTTTGCTTATGTGCTACTTTAGCAGTGTTTTCAACCTTCTGTACATTGGTTTCTCTTCTGATACCACATAAAATGCAAGCATCTCTTCTCTGTCTATGCCTCTCCTCTTACTTTGGGTGTACCCGGCATCAGACAAAAACTGCACAAAATTTTATTTGTGAATATCTGTTCTATCAAATCTAGAAATTCACTTAGGCAGTAACCCCCTTTATTTGCCCTTCATGAACTCACTAGCTTTCTAGATAGCTATATGAATACTCATATAACTATCTAGAAAGCTATATGAATACTCACATATTCATATAGCTTTCTAGATAGCTATATGAATACTCTCACTGACAGTATTCATATAGCTATCTAGAAAGCTCTTTTCGAGTTTGGGAGTCATGCAGTAGGGAAGCAAGAACAGACCTCATGATTTAAGGGACCCAGTGTGAATTACACAAATGCAAATAAATAGCCACAGCTACACAGTTCTTGAGAAATTCTTAAGCTGACAAATGCTCACAAGAGCCATTCTAACCCAGAACAACAAACAAATTCATTCAAACCAAAGGAGGATGATTTCAAAAGTGGTCACAGGTGTAGGTGCCTCATTTCTAGGGTATGTGCTAAAAACTCAAGACACCTTTGGCTTGTCCTTTAGAAGTGCTAAATGTCTTCAACACGTATTGAAGTCAGTGGGAGCTGCAACTGCTCAGCATCTCTGCAAATCAGACCCTTTCTAGTTGCTTGCACATTGGATTTGGGTGCTTAAAATTCCCAAGTTTGAAAATTTTGACCATAGGTTCTGTGGTCAAATATATAATCCATATTCCCTCTCCTTGTGACATGGAAATTCCAGTAGCACTTTAGAATGTTTGTGCTCTTTAAGGTATATAGTTCTCTACTTGTGTGCTTGTTTGCCTATTTCTGCATGGGATGTACAGGGGCACAAGAAATTAAACTTGTGTGTGTAAGAGAAATAAAAAGTTATGCTTCAACACATAAGAACCTATAAGGGCTTTGTCTACACTGGAAAAATGCATCATGTTAGAAAACAGACTAACCCACACTATTTAGCTATTGGGATATTAAATATCATTTTGTCCTAAATATGGATAAGGACACTTGTATTTAAAAACATGTTTGTTGGCCACAGTTAATCCTAGGGTTAATGTGCAAAAGGTTCAACAATTTAAACTTGTGAAATTGGAAGGATTTCATTTGGATACAGGATTGTTTTGAGAGAAAATGAGCATGATACTTTGGTCACTTCACTGTTGAAGGTGCCATATTTTGGATGAGACATATTCAGAGATTAGCATAATGGTCCTTTTTTGCTTTACATCTATGATCTCCAATGAAACATATATGAAACAGAGATCCTGCCAAATGGATATTTTTATGGGACTTTTCCTGAGGAAAGTTAACTCCTATGAAACGGCCAGGATATATTTTGAGAAATTATATTCCACCTGTCTAGAATATTTTCCCCTGTAGCTTCAGATGAATCAAAATGTATTGTTCAATTCCAGTCCTACACTGTGTAATTTCACTGTGCAATGTTTCAACATTTCATCCCTGAGTCTACTATATTTCAGTGGTGGGTGAGAGATTCATTTATTATGCAACTATGTTGATCAATCACAAAAGAAGGAATCAGAATACACACTTCAGAATTCTCCTGGTTCTGTGTGAACATTACAAGCATGATCCTTCGGCAAAGAAAATTGTGTCTTGTGTGTCTTACTCAGTCAATTGGCTTTACTGGCAATGTTGGCAGAATAAAGATGACAGGATCGAACCTTCTTCCCATTTAAATTATCTTCATAAGTTTGTTCTTTATGATACTCTTCAGACTTCTAAGGACTTTTAATCATAAACCATAAATCTTTTCTTAAAACCTTTCCCACACTTATAATGGCATGTATCAGTCTGCCAAACTGAGGTATAGCAGATCCTAAATTTTTTGCTTACGCCAGGGATTCTCAACTTTTTTTTTCTTTCTGATGTCCCCCCAACAGGATATAAAAACTCCCCAGCCCACCTGTACCACAACAACTGATTTTCTGCATGTAAAAGCCAGGGCCAGTGTTAGAGGGTAGCAAGCAGGGCAATTGCCAGGGACCACATGCCACAGGGCCCCTGCAAAGCTTAGTTGCCCATGTGGTGGGGCTTCAGCTTTCTGCTCTGAGCAGCAGTGAGTCTAAAACAGATGACTGTTTAAGTCAGTTGAGAACCACTGACTTTAACAGTCATCTTTCTTCTTCTGTGTTTGAGTTAAACATGTTTTAGTCCGCTGCACGTTCATCCCACATCATCTTTACTCTTCAGGTCCAGTTTTCTGAATTTGATTTCAAGATTTTGAGGCATTTCTGCAAGGATAACAATACCATCTCAACACCTAAGCTGCCTGAGGTATTCTCCATTGTTCTGTATACCATTCTTGTATTTAATGTCTCATTAAAAAATTAAATTAAAAGTATTTCTGCAGGCAGGAGATCAAAAATTCTGCTAAATTATCTCTTTTTACAGCTTCCTGTTCATGCAGATCCTGCACTACAGAAGGTCAGCATCAACAGAAAAGATTCCCAACTATATTTCATGACTTCTGACGTCTGAAGCTATTCACACTATCACCTTGTCACAATTACTTTCTCCCTTATTTTCTTTTTAATTTGTATCCTCAGCTAGCAGCTAAATATTTCTTATGTACCTTTGAATTATAGTTTTTCATTACTTAATTATTTCAGTCTCAGAGGGGATAAAATACTATAATGCAACCCCCTGCTCGTACGTTCACATTACTTGCTGTTCAAAACAATCCTAGCTCACCAAGCATTTCATGAAACTTCAAGAGACAATGTAAATCTGTTTATTTTACTGATATCCTTGAGTTTAGATTAACATGACTATTGTTTTTGTGAATTTACTATGATACCTAGAATTAAACTTAGTTTACAGTCTCATGAAACAAAATTCAAGGCTGAGACTGCAAGCATATTTTATGGACTAGAATTTTACTTTTTATCATGTCTAACGTGTTAATCCTTTGGGCTCTTTAATTAAGTGGCTTGTAGTTTTGGACCTCTTTTAGTAAAAAGCAGGCTAGTGTGTGGAAAAGTGGAATTAAGTTTCAAAACAGATTTTCGGAAACCTCAAATGAGCCTGCACATTGCTACCCTATATTTACCTGCATTTTGAGGTGCTTACATTTTGATACACAAATACTCAGAGTGTTTTATTCAAATAATATTGCAAATTAAGGAGCTGTTCCACCAGTCAATGAAAAGACTTGACTCCTAATGGAAGCTGGATTTTTTTTAAAAAAAAGAATGCAATTAACCAATAAGACACACACTGTCCATTTCTTTGCAATGAAAGGATTTTAAAAATACAAGTTACTCAACATATAAAACTTGGGAGAAGCTGGCAAGAGGAGAAAAGACTGGCCTATATTTTATTATCGCTTACCTAGATTTCTTGATACGTTCTCTTACATAGTTTTATAGTGACATGACTAGAAAACTATACATTGCTGTCTAGTCAATAACTGCTAATTATGGAGGTACATCAAATTTGAGATGTGAATCAGTGAACCAAATTAGCGCTGACCCACTGAAATTTACCAGGATATCACCATAACTACTTACTGACCAATAAGAACATATGTTTTCTTAGTATCTGTGATGGTGCACCCCATAAAGCTTTATGGAAACATGCTTATGAATGTATATATGACAGGGGTAGGCAAACTACAGACCACAGACCACATCCAGCCCACGGGACTGTCCTTCCCAGCCCTGATCTCCCAGCTGGGGAAGCTAGCCTCAGCCCCTCCTTCACTGTCCCCCAGCTCCCGCAGCCACACCACCACACAGGCAGTGCTCTGGGAGGTGGGGGCTGCACACTCCTGCAGGGCAGCGTGGCAGTGTGTCTGGCCCCAGCTGGACCGTGATACTGCCAGACATGCTGCTCTGAGCGGCATGGTAAGGGGGCGGGGAGCAGAGGGTTGGATAAAGGGCAGAGGGTCCCGGGGGTCAGTTAGGGGACAGACAGCAGGAGTCAGGTTGGATGGGCGTGGGAGTTCCGAAGGGCCTTTCGGGGGCGGGAGTGGCAGGGTCTGGGGGGACGGTCAGGAGACAGGGAGCAAGGGTGTGTGTGGGTAGGGGGTGGGATCCAGAGGGAGCAGTTAGGGGCAGGGGGTTTTAGAAGGGGGATCCAGAGTGGTCAGGGGACAAGGAGCCGGGGGTGGAGGGAGGTTAAATGGCTCAGGAGTTCTGAGGGGAGCCAGTCAGGAAGTGGGAGAGAATAGATAGCAGCAGGGGGTAGGGGCCAGGCTGTTTGGGGAGGCACAGCCTTCCCTACCCGGCCCTCCGTACAATTTCACAGCCTAATGTGGTCCTGAGACCAAAACGTTTGCCTGCCCTTGATATATGACATAACTGGAATATATTTTATGCTATATATGCCATGTAACATCTCTCTGTAAAGGTTATGATCTACTGGATATATTCATCCTATTTGTATCCATGTGTCATTTCTGTACTTGCAGTTATGAATATTGGCTATGTACCTGGTTAATTTTAAATAACCTCAGTGAAGCAGTTGGTCAGCTTCCTGAGAAAAAACTAGTCTCAGTAAGTACCCAGTCAAGAACCACTTAAGCCAACAATGAACTTGGAGATGCCAATCCACATCTGAGCTTTGGCAGGAATGTGGCTTGGTTGATAAAGGAACTCAGTCGTGCATGAACATGTGACTTGCCCGTGTGACTCCAAAACCCCATCTTGGAGCTGGATTCTACATGGGGGAGAAGTGGTGTCCATCCACAAAAAAAAAATCTATTTAAACCCCTGGGAGACTCCTCCAGTCTTCAGCTGGCTCAAGCAATAGCTTCTCCATTCCCAAAGATACCTGAAAGAAACTGGAACAAAGGACAGTAACTTCAGGGGGTGTAAGTGATTGCTGGACCCAGACTAGGAGGAGACTAGTCTGTAAAAGGAAACTTACTGGAACATCTCTGAGGGTGATGTTTTATCTGTATTCAGTTTTCTTATCGTATTAGACATAGGCGTGCATATTCTATCTTACTTAGCTTGATAATTCATTTTGTTCTGTCTGTTACCACTTGGAACCACTTAAATCCTACTTTCTGTATTTAATAAAATCACTTTTTACTTATTGATTAGCCCAAAGTATGTATTAATGCCCAGGGGAGAAAAAAGCTGTGCAGCTCTCTCTATCAGTGTTATAGAGGGCAAACAATTCTGAATTTACCCTGTATAAGCTTTATACAGGGTAAAATGGACTTATTTGGGGTTCGTACCTCACTGGCAGTTGAGCATCTGCGTGTTAAAGATGGGAACACTTCTTAACCTGTTTTCAATTGAGCCTACAGCTGTTAGGGGACATGGTTCAGACTTGGGTCTGGGTTTGTAGCAGGCTAGCAGGTCTAACTCAAACCAGACACAGCGCTGAAGTCCCAAGCTGCCAGGGCAGGAAAGCAGGGGTAGAAGTAGTCATGGCACATCAGTTGGCAACCCCAAGGGAGTTTCTGTGATCTAACCCATCACAGTACTATTTCACAATATACACTTTATTCTATTCTAAATGTATTTCTCTAATGGACAGCTTTCTGGAATAGCAGTTGAAAAGAGAGGGGTGTAGGTCAACTTTCTCATTTGTTGAGCGAGTCCGAGCCATATGGTGGCTTCATTGTGAAGCAAAATGAATCTGTCATCAACTTTTCACAGTACCTAAGTGTAAATGAGCTTTGTCTATATGCAGACCCTTAGATTTTCAAGCCATCTAGTGTATTCAGATACCTGTCTTCCATTCACAACATAGCCATACTGGCTAAATAGGCACTTCTGCATTTGATGCAGCAGTTTTGATTTAGCGGATCTTGGGAAGACATGCTAAGTCAATGGCAGAGCGCTCTCCCATCGACATATGTACTCCACCTCCTAAAGTCGTGGAAGCTGTGTTGACAGGAGAGTAGCACCTGGTGACATAACATGGTGTAGATACCGCTATAAGTTACCCTAAATCATGTTGACTTCAGATCCATAAGTTACATAACTGAACTAGTGTAACTTAGATCAACTTACAGCGTTAGTGCAGACTAGCCCTCAGCCACAGATTTTGAACACTTTTCCTTTCGGATTGTGTATTAAGCCCAAGTAGTCAGATTTCCTGTGCATGCTGTAGATCTAAATCTGAACTCCTTTCTCAGGCAAAACTCTAGCGACTGAAGAAAACATGGATTTATGATATCACTCTGCTAAAGCAATAATCTTGAGCTGATGAACGAGTATCATTTTCATTGAAACTACAATTTGATTTGCTATGTAATCTCAGTGTATTTTGATTGGTTACGTATATAGTGAATACTTGGCTCTGCAATGACAGGCAACTTCTGTACCTTCTGAGCTAATCGTAGCTTGGTTTTGAATATATCAGTATTTCATGCTGAATTGCACTTGAATAAACCATGTAATAAACAATGGAATTTATGACTTGATTATGCTTGCACTTAGTTCTTACTGATTTTCTGTCCATAATAAAACATACAGTAATAAACCACACCATTTAATTCAACAGGAATTACTGATCTTTATAAGATAATCTAATTCAATGTACTTGTACGTTGAGCAGGCACTTCTAAAGCAGCTACCACTTACATAGAACTAATATTTCTCATACTTCAATATCCAACTTTATGTAAAATCTTTAATTCAAGCATTTTATAAGAGTGAGTGAAAAATCAAGCGCCATATCAAATGGAGATCTCTCAATAGGATTTGAATTTAGCATAAATAAAAAACCCTGGTGAGTAAGTATTTAGCACAAATAAAAGCATCATGCTTTTGTCCTAACTACAATTTGAAACTCATATGGCAACAGTGGACATTTTGTTTTTAAGAATCAGTGATCTCAAGTTTCTTCCCTGGAATATGATCTATACAAATCATGAATAAAATTAAAAATAGGGACAGTTAACATAGTCCTGTTTGAGTCCTAGTGGTAAGAACTGATGTATTCAGCCTGGGGTTAAGTAAAAACACAAAAAACAAAGAAACAACTTTAAATATTTTTTCATGGAAACAAAGTATTTGGAATGAACTTATCTTTTTAAAGAATTGTGCATGATTTGATATTTTCAAAATTTTTACTGAAAATGAAAATCAAACGTTATCCAAGTGTTAGTCTTAGTTTAAGAAAAATAGTAAGTTTTTGATTAATGAAGAATTTTGCTTACTTTCAGTAAAAATGGGAAGGACTATTGAAAGAAAGCTCAGAATTTATAACAAATTTGGTTGTTGTTTCACAAAAAATAATTAAAAATAACTTTTTAATTTGAAAAATGTTGACCAGCACTAGGCAAATCCTAGAACTCAGCATGCAGACAGTGCTGCCTATTCTGGGCATTGGTGGTAGAGATGGGGAGGGGAGAAGGGGTGTTGTCTGAGTGGTATAGACAACTGCTTCAGCCCAAATCATTGAATGTATTTAGACAGACACCTAACTCCCACTGAAATCTGTGGGTGTTCTGTGCTTCAATACCTTTGAGAATTTTGGCTGAAATTTTTCCACAGCTTCTGTGCTTTAGAGCCATTTCCTTCCTTAGTGGTGGCAGATGGATTTGCACAGTGTTGGATGCACCAGCATGTCTCTGCTCACCCCTCTGCACCCAAATATTGAAACACAACTCTGTTCCCTGGCATGCAAGAGGATGGATCTTTTCCTGAGCCTTCCAGAATACAGTCTCTTCCCCTCCCCACGCAACAGAACTGATTCAGTTCCGTTACACCTACATAATCTTACAGTGTGCTTGAGTGGGTGGGGGCAAAGAAGAAAGAGGAAGAATTTGCCTCTCAGTATATACCAAGCTAATAGATAGTTCTGCTTTATTTACTTCCTCCCTTGTGCATGAACATCGCTCATAGCTTCAATTTTTTTATTTTGTTGATTTCAAAGTGAAGGATCTTTACATAAAACTTTAAAAATAACAAAAAGGTCATTGTTGGGATTTTTTGGCCTTGGTGGTGCATTGTGAAATATTATTGTCTAGAGACTTACAACTGCTAAAACATTTTTGAAAGTAAACACGCCTTTCTCAAAATAAATTTCCATTTTGCCACATCAGCTGTTTTATAGCTTACATCCTAGTTCTCAAAGCTAAAACTATTGTAGCATCGAGGCAGCTTATGTAGGCTTAGTGCTACTTTCTACCTTGTTTGTTACCATTTTGCTTTCCCTATTGTTTAAAGTTACTTTATAGGAAGCAAAAAGCAGTTCATTTCCTCCAGCACAATATTGTAAGGTAACAAGTCATTGAAACCTAGCAAGAGAGAGACAAGGAAACAATATCACACAAGCATGTCTTATAATTATTTTTTTTTTACAAATGGAAACACACATAGAACTGAATTTGGCTCAGTTTATTTCCAGGCTTTAAAACGCACTGCAAGGCAATTTACAGTTCTGCTCCTGCAAGATCTCTTCATGTGGAACCTTCCATATACAGTGGCAGTCTGTGTATAGAAGGTTCTCAGGATCATACCAAAATGTCTGTTACATTTACTAAAAGCAAGTACTAGTCTGGGCCTGATCTTGCAAACACATAGGCACATGTACTGACACAAGTAAAGTTTCTGAAGCTCATGTTTGTAAGTCTGGGACTAGACTCAGTACTTTATCACCCAGAAGTTCAGCCATCTTACAATAATTTTATTTAAAACACACATACACACACACCCCCTTCTCTATGGGAGAAGAGAGCTTTATTCATGTCATAAGATCATGGAGAGACCCGTTGAAGCCTGTGGGAGTACTAGTGGAGTAAGATGCTATTCAACATGAGTGAAATCATCAAAACATGGCTGTGATGGGACTTAACCAGTTGTCTAACAGGTGATGGGACTAAGAGCCAATACATTTACTTGTGACTGATGGATTGTCTCCTGGCCAGAGGCGGCCCAGAGTTGGTAAGGATCACTAGGCATCTAGCATTTATAGGGAAAATCGTGGGAACTCAGTAGGGGCAGATTGGATTCTCCTGTGGAGAGAAACCAGAGAGCAGATCAGACTCCTAGGAGAGGGGAAAGCCCTGAAATAGGACTTGAACAGGAATAAAAGCAATTAGGAGGATCCACAGGTGACAGGAATGAGATTAGGGGCTGGTAAAAGCACTTCCTTGGAGCCTGAAAGGGGAGAAGAGCGGTTAGCTCAGCAGAGAAAGGAGAAGATGGCAAAACCTGGGGAAAAGCTGAAGGCCTGAGAACCAAAAGGGAGGGAGCTGTGTTAAGCACAGGCTGTGGGGAAGCAGCACCAGAGGGCTTAGAAGTAGGAAGTGGGTCTGGAAAACAGCAGCATGCCTGAAGAAACAGACCTGGCCATTTAAATACCGGATCTCTGGCCTGGGCCCAGGTAATTATTTGGTCTGGTTTCTTAAAAAAATGTTTATAAACTATATAGGTTAAATAAATCACATGTAGGTGCTTGGCCTGAAATATTGTATAAGGCTTCATCCAAAACCCAGTGAAGTGAATGGGAGTCTTTCTATTGACATTGGTGGGCTTTGGATCAGGCCACGAGAAAAAGGCTCATATTTTACAATTGAATCTGAAAGCATGGGTTGTGCAGAATTACTCTGAGAATTGCAGACAAAGTATAATAAATTACAAACTATGATTTGGGTCAAAGGCTCTTCCTAGGCCATTTCTTACATCAAATGAGGCATAAAATACTAAGGTCCCTGGACCCACTGAGATCAGTGGGTGTTTTGCTATTGACACCAGGGGACCCAAGATTTCACAGAGTATATTAATATATAAGCCCAGTTCTGCTCCCATTGTGGTGAATGAGTGGAAAATCTTCCATGACTTTAGTGGGAGCAGGATCAGTCCTACATATGCACAAATTTCCTACTCTCAGTTATTTGTAGAAACAGTTATTCAATTGCCAGTATCTCCTGCTGAAATTAGTTCAGAGCTATAAATTAACTATTGCAGGGGCTGCTTGTCTGAAGGAGCTACAAAAGAGAAGCTGCAAATATCATATTGCATACTCCAGTAGACTTTGGGCAATGGACTAGATATGATTTTTAATGCATTTTCAGTAAAATAGACATGGACATGAGAAAAATGATGTCATTAAACTAGCACGTATTTAGTTTGTACTGAAAAGCAGTCAAAAACAACAAACAATAAACACAATTGCTTCTCCTTCTCTTATGCTGATGTAAGTCAGCAATAACTACACTGAAATCAATACAGGAGTTATATTTTATAGTATTAAGGTGAGATCAGAATCAGACCCGTATCTACTGTCATTTCGTGGTGCTGTATGTTACAATAAGGGCAGCTTGCTTCTCTCGTAACAAAGAAAAGCCTTCTTAGAATATGACATTTTAAATGCCTTCAGGATCTTAATAGAATGTCACTTGTTTTCCAACATATTGTATACCATTATCACTTTTAGTAATAAGCAGTTGCAGATTTAGCAACTGACACATGAAATTTGAGGGATGTGATATAATCTAGATCAGGCATTAACGACCACTGAGCAGTCATACTTGCTATTTAGCCAGAGGCTTATTAAGACGTAAATGGAGTCTCTTTGTGACATGTCTCAAGGATACGGTGGTGGTACTGGCTTTTAACCTTAGCTCATTCAAAATAGAGGAGAAATAGTGAATTGTTACTATTAGAGCTTCTAGTTTTTCTTATAGGGTCCAACATAGGCTGTAAATTTATCCCTGTTTGTAGAAGTGTGATATTTATAGTACATTTTTTTTTAAAAAAAAAATCATGATCTGTTCTATAGAGGCAGGAAACGAAGGTGTTCATTTAAAACTCCACTTTAATAAAGACACGTAGGGTACAATCTCAGAATACCTCCGAGCATGGAGTACCACATGGAGCTTCTTGAACTGTCTGAATTGAAACCGCTGCATACCTATATGGGACAACAGCCCATAATGCTTGCTGCTGCTCTCAGAAGCATTGCACTGACTGACAAATGGTGGATGCTGCACTGCTCCTAAAGTTTGGTCTGAGGCCCATCCAGCTTTAATTTAAACTAAGGCTTTTGTTCTTTCCAGTCCCCCCATCTTCTGTTATGATACCAGCCACAAGGGTGAATGAGGATTTCTGCAGAATCTGGTGCTATCTATGAATCAGAGGATGCCCTATCAGCCATGGCCCTGGTACTGACAGTGGATTTACGTGGGTTTATCTAGCCCAAATCAACTGTGTGGGGTTTCACTGTTCTGCTACCACAACAGCGGACTACCTGCCAGAAGTGAAGTTTCAAATGCACATGCTGCATACTGTACTTGCCAACTCTTATCAGAATGGGGCAATTTTCATTTTCATTTTTCAGATGAAAACCTGTTCAGATTCAGTCAGCAGTTCCACTGCTTGTCACTTGCTTTGTCTATTGCTACTGCTGCACAAACAAACAGCAAGGATAAACAGGAAAGGTGGTGCTCTTACAATACCTCCCAGGATGTTCCAACAGCATGTGTACCATCGTTATTAGATATGTAAAAAATATTCACCGAAGGACTAGGATTTCATGCCTCATGAATTGTTTGGTACTTAACGCCTTTTCTCCTACTGCCCTACATTTCACTCAGCCAAAATTACTCCCATTGAGGTCAGTGGGCATTTTGCCTAAGATCTGATAAAGATAAGAGTCTGAATCCGCAGCAGCCGTGGATCTCCTGCAGGCATGTCGCCGAAGACAGCCTGACTGCCGCCCTGACGGCGAACGTCGCCCTGCCCCTGCCCGCCATCCCAGGCGCGCGCTTGGAGCGCTGGTGCCTAGAGCCAGCCCTGGCGAGAAGTGGGAGGGAGTGGATAGGGGTTGGGGCCATGCTATTTGGGGAGGCACAACCTTCCCTACCCGGCCCTCCATACCATTTTACAACCCCGTGCGGCCCTCGGGCCAAAATGTTTGCCCACCTCTGAGATAGGAGAACATATTGATGGGGTGGAGGGAAGGAAAGCAAAGACATGCACACCACATCTAGTAGCCATGATATCCAAACTGATTTTGCACCCAAGATCTCAGACTCACAGTCATGCATACATCCTCTCTCTCACTGGCTGCCTGGTCATCCAGTAGGCTGCCAGCAGTGTTTAAAAGCAAAGATGGTCCCTGCAAATACCTTTCTTTCTCACAGAGGAACTGATGCATGGATAACATCCAAAACTGGACACACAGCAGAAGGAGCATTCAAATATGAATAGTTCCTGACAAACCCATGAAAGTACCTTCATTGTGCCAACATTCCCTTTGTGCGCTGGCACAGAGGTATGCTTTATGGATTGCACAGCTCCAAGCAAGAGCAGGGTCAAAAACTGTGGGATGGGAAGATGAGGAGAAAGAGGGCGTTCAGGCCCTGGGAGTTTCTTGTCTATCTAGTTCAATGGAATGGAATGTGATGTATTAGACTAAGGAATTAATCATCAGTGTAAACATGAGACAAGGACTTGTCTCAGCTGACAACATATTGATCTCAATTTGCTCTGAGCACCAGGATCTTCACAATTCATTGGTTTTTATTAGATTAGAATGTTGAATATGCAAGTATTCAACAGCAGAACTAGAAATTTTTAAAAAGTTATTAGCTGACTGCATCTGATTTTTTAGGTATGTGTTCCACAGAACTTCTAGGCTAAAAAGTTTCATTCCATTTGTGTGGAACAAAAAAATAATTTGCAGAAGAACATTTTCTCTCTTGCTTAGGAATAGTTTACAAGGCTCTCTGAATAGGCTTTATTTTTTACTAATTAATTTCCCTTAGTTATACTCTCTAGTTTTCTTCTGTTGATGTATTCCTGGTGGTTCTTAGGTTTCCTACTTAGTACCAGCATTAGTTTCAGGATGCACATTTCATTATCCAGAAATCTTATTTATAAAATTTTTAGGACTAAATTCTTCTCATGTACACCCTGCACAAGCCCATTTGACCTTGGGAGCATGTAGCATTCCTACTTTGCTCCTAACTTGGTGAACACAGTGGATATTGTCCCATGTACCCCATTTGTGAGGATGAGTGTGTTTTTTATGTTAATGACAAAAGAAAACTCAGCCTAACTAAGCTTCCAAAGAGATTTCACTATTCCTGGGTGTTTTGTCTTCCACCTGCCCCTGGGTCTCTGTTCCTTCTTGTATCAGAGAGGCCCCAGCAATATTTTTCTACAACTATGTTAGAGCTAATGGAACCTACCTGATTTGATTGCCAGGGTGAGTCAGCAAAATAGCTCTGAATCTTTAAGTTGGATCCTAGAACCTGATGCCCTGCCACAGGCCTCTGCTTGAAATATACAGAGTTCTAACAAAACTGAGTAAGTTTCTGTAAAAATTACTTTAAAAATTCTCCAGCCTGCTCAGGCCACTTTACATTACGTAAGCATAAGAGAAGCAAAGGAGCCTTGAAGCAGACAGAGATCATCAGTGGAGCATTCCCTTACACACAAATCTTCTGCCAGTGTAATGATAGAATATCTCCAATATGTCCCCCTTCCTGAGGGTGGGGCAAAGCTCCACTATGCCTGATCCACCACTGCCATCAGACTGTATGCCTAGGGTTGCCAACTCTCCTGGATTGGCCAGCAGTCATCCAGAATTGATCTCCCGGTGACTAAAAGTCAGGACAGCGGTGCAGTGGGGCTAAGGCAGGCTCCCTACCTTCTCTGGCTCCGTGCCACTCCTGAAAGCAATCAGCACCTCCCTCTGGCTCCTAGGCATGGGGGTGGCCAGGGATGCGCCAACATCATAGCTCCCATTGGCCAGGAACTGTAGCCATTGGGAGCTGCGTGGGCAGGGCCTGCAGGCAGGGGCAGCACACAGAGCTGCCTGGCCAGCCCTAAGTCTAGGAGCTTCTAGGAGCCACCCGAGGTAAGCACCGCCCAGACGGAGCCCACACTCCTTACCTCCTTCTGCCCCCACAAGCGCCCTCCTGCACCCAAACTCCCTCCCCCAGCCCAATGAAACTGAATGAGGGTCAGGGAGAGCGAGCAATGGAGGGAGAGGGATGGAGTGAGTGGGTCAGGGCCTCCGAGAATGGATGCAGGAGAGTAAGGGTGTTGGGTTTGTGTGATTAAACAGTTGGCAATCCTGTGTATGCCACCGACGGAAGTGGTATGCCACCATTCCTCTGCAGTAGCCAAGCTGCCACTCCCTGCAGCCGCCTCTACCTTACATCCAAGTGCAGCTGAAATGTAGTGGAAAATCGGGGCCAGAGAATTTGAGAGAGAATACAGTGCATTTCTATTAAAATGTTTTGGACAAACCTATAGAATTCTATAGCCAGGACATAATTCCTTCGCATGGTTCAGTAGGATTTAACTGAACGCGACAATATTTCTACAAATTCTATAGGACTTTTCCATAAGGGTTGTCTGGTTTAGGAGACTTTTGATTAAAACAACTGAGAATAAGGGATGGAATGGATACTCAAAAGCAGTCAACAAGGGCCTGACTCTGCTCCTATTGACTTCAACGCTGGAAGAGTCTGAAAATGTCCCACTTCTTATTTTTAATCTCATAGGAAAACCATCCCATCTCCTACTATGCAATGTAACTCCCAACAGGGCAGAACAAGGGAGTTTAAAAATAGCCCACACCAAAGAAATATATTTTTAAAATGGAAAGATTTAAAAATCACAATGTTATATATAAAAAATATCAGGCTAATACTGAAAATAAAAAATCAACACAAGCACATCTTTGTGAAAGTCCAGTAGTGGATATATAGCACTGCTCTGGCTTGATTAGCTAATTAAACTCTGTCAAACCGTCTAATAACAGAAATGCAGTCAAATGAGTGCTTCAATCAGCAAGTAGTTTCCTACAATCTGTTAAAGGCAAACAGGAAACAAAAACTTAACAACATTGCCCTGAAATACAAGAGCAAAAAGAGCAAATAATACATCGAGGTTGTCTGTGTAACTTATATTTTGATGTAAAAAAAATAAAAGGATAGGATGTACATTTTCTTTATATCTCCAGAGAGCAGCTGGCATTCTAGCACTTTATGTTGCTTTATTGTCTGATGTGAAATGACATGAAACCAATTTATGTCACCTAAATGACTGTCCACTGACAGTATAAATTGGTTGGCACATATTTACAGCTGGGAACAAGCACATTCAGTTTAAATAGCAGATTTTTCCTAAAAGAGAAGCAGCATTTCATAGGGTCCCCATGTGATTTGGGGACTTCTATGCGGATGAATTTACCAGTAACATAACAAAGATCTTCCTTAGAAGCAAAGATATTGAGTAGACTAAATGAGGAATTAAGTTGAGATTTTCAGAGCAGTCTAGGAATTTTGGACATAGAGTTCCCATTATTTTCCACTGTAATGGAAGATGCATCTAAATCCTGTAGTCTAGACTGCTTTGAAAATCTCAGCCTTAGTGTTTAAAAATCCCCAGTGAATTGTATATGAAAATACGAAAAGAGCAATGTGAGAAAAGCTGTGATTTTAACTGAAGACTCACCTTAATGTGAATGCAAATTATTAGTAGTATTACCCATATTATACTTTTGTTGTAGTAATGGAGCTCGGACAATGGCATCATGGAACCAACCAAGAGATAGCACACACATGCTTTTTGGATCAGCTAATGGTAGGTCAGCTGGACTTTGTAGACTACGCCTCAGCCATTGGCTGTATCATGCAGCCAGCAAACCTGCAGCTGGATTGGAATGACCGGACAATTAGGGTACCCCTACCTTTACATGCAACTGCAGAACCTAATGGCAGCTTCTGGAGACTTGTGAAAGAACCTTACTCAGAAAGGACTGTGCGGATTTTTACAAGGAGAATGAGTCCAAAGTCTAACATTAAGGATTCTGTGGTGACGAGTTTGTGATGTAAGAACTCCCTCTTTGTGTGAGAAAGGGCGGGAGGGGGAGAAAAAGTCCATCCACATAGACTATAATGTATGTACCTGGCATGAATTAAAAGATTCATCAAGGACCACAGTGACTGATCTATCTCTGTTGCTTGTATATTAAATCTCCCTTTCCAGATTAGCGCTGAGGCATGCTGGCAGGGAAGCTAAATGTGTGTATGGGAAGCTAAAACGGAGAGCTTCATTTACCATGGCTGTCAAACCAACATCTTTCATCAGTGTTAATACACCTACTCCCTCCAAAATGCCTCTGTTCACATAAAATGGAGATGTTCTGAATAAAATTAATCAAGGAACCAAAGAACATGAAGAGAAGAAATTCTTGAATTGCCTATGCACCTAGGAGCCTGGATAACAAAATGAGAGGAATTGGAATTTCTCATTTATGAGAATAGATTTGATCTAGTTGGTATTACTGAATCCTGGTGGGAGGAATCGCCCAATTAGAATATTACAATCTATTTATGAAGGATCGAGTCAGCAAAATGGGAGGGAGAGTGTCAATCTGTCAAAAATAGTATTACCTGTTCTGAGTCACTGATAAGCATTTGAGATCATTTTCTTCTATATTATGCATTAATGTCCTAACAGGTAAAGCACAAGATGGTGTATTAGTTTGTGTAATTTGCTAAAGATCACCAAATTACACGATCATGGGGGACTTTGATTTAAGTGACACATGCTGCTGGTCTCATGCTGCCAGCAATAAAATATCCTTCAAATTTCTAATCATTATAGATGACAAATTCCTAACTCAAAAAAAGTGTTGCAGCCACTATGGGGAATTCTTTATTAAACCTTTTCCTAACAGATAAAGAGAAACTGAAAATTAATGGTAGTTTAGGTACATGTGATCATTACTTGATCTCATTTATAATGTGCAAGCATAATAAAGTCCAGAACAGTAATTTTTATATTATACACACACATATATATACACACACACTTGGTGCTTAAATAGGGCCCAGTTTCACAAAGTTGAAAAACTTTGAGCCAAATCAACTGGTGAGGAAGAATTTAATCAGAAAAATGTGAGTGATAATTGGGAATCATTTAATAACAATTTACTAGATGCCCAAAAATACACAATCCCACAATCTATACCCAGCAGAGGTAAACACAATAAAGAATTTTTTTAAAAAATATGTATTAGGAAGAAAAGGAATCCCCACAAAAGCATCAGTCCATTACTAGGTTCAGGCCCAGATTTGGACAGGCGACTACCTAGGGCGCTGGGCTTGGGGTGCAATTTTTGCTGTGAGTGACAAAAGGGAAAACAGAATGTTTGAAGTAAAATGTTACGGGTATTCCATATGTGGATTCATTTTTCAGTAGCCTCCTAGAACGTTCTAAACCTTTGTAGACTCTCATGAAATCTTCTAGACTTTCTGAGAACGACTACCTTTTGAACCAAGGGACTAGGGTCAATATTCTAAGGCTATGACCTACTGTAAGACTATTTAATAATGGTCTTCACAATGTTGGTAGACAATTCAATTTCTTGATTTTAGTATATTTCAGTTATTTGTAACATTACAAAGTTTCTATAACCTTAGAGAAAACAATTTTTTGCTTATATATGGCATGAATAAATACAAGATTTTCAGATCCTAGTGTGCAAATTTATCATCTTATATAAGGATAAATCATGAATGCAAATCATGCATCGAATTCATAAAATGGGTTACTAAATGGAATAAAAAAATAAGGTATTCAAAAATAACAAATGGACGGGGTGCTGAAGACATACCTTGCCTGGGGCATCATTTGGTCTAGGGCCAGCCCTGACTAGACTGAAATGGTAGAATCATCATCAATGTAGAAAGACAGAAGTGTTCAAAAATATTTCTTGTTCTATATTTGGAGAAAAAACAGATTATATAGTCTCAGCATATAGTGATGAAAACACTTTCCATTCCACTAGGATCTCTAGAGGATGTGAAATGGAAGCTACTCAAGTTTGACATTTTAAAATCAGGAAGTCCAAATAACTTGCATCCAAGAGTTTTAAAAGAGCTGGCTGGGGAGCTCTGTGGATCATTTACATTGATTTTCAATATGTCTGGGGGCACTGGGAAAGTTCCAGAAGACTGGAAGCAAGCTAATACTGTGCCAATTTTTACGAAGAATAAATGGGAGGACCTGGGTAATTATAGACCTGTCAGTCAGATGTCAATCTCAGGAAGATAATAGAGTGGCTGATACCGGACTTGTTTAATAAAGAATTTTAGGATGGTAATGTAATTAATGCAAATCAATGCGGGTTTATGGAAAATAGATCTTATAATCTCATCACAAAAGATATCAAGTTAGTTTGACAAGTTTGATTAATAAAGATAATAGTGTTGACATAATAGACTGACTTGATACTGCACAACATTTTGATTTAAAAAGCAGAATATAAAATTAACATTGTACACATTAAATGGATTTAAAACTGGCTAAAAGAGGTCTCAAAATGTAACTGTAAATGGGAAATTATTAAGCAGTTATGTTTCCAATAGGATCACATGGGGATTTGTTCTTTGCCCTACACTAAACATTTTTACCAATAACCTGAAAGAAAACATAAAATTGCCAGTGATAAAGTAGGCAGATGACATGGAAATTGGAGGAGTGGTTAATAATGAAGAGGACAGGTCTGATTCAGAACCATGTGGATTGTGTGGTAAACTGGGCAGAAGCAAACAATATGAATTTTAATATGGCTAAATAGAAATGTATCCATCTGGGAACAGACAATGTGCACCATACTTATAGGGTAGGGGACTCTGTCCTGGGAAGCAGTGATTGAAAAAGATTTGGGAGTCATGGTAGATAATCAGCTCAACATGCATTCCCAATGTGACACTGTGGCCAAAAACATTAATATGATCCTTGGATGCATAAACAGGGGAACCTGAAATAGGAGTAGAAAGAAGTTCTTTTACCTCTATGATTTGGCACTTATGTGACTGCCCCTGGAATACTGTGTCCCATTCCGGCGCCCACAACTCAAGAATGTTGATAAATTGGAAGGGGTTCAGAGAAGAGCCACTAGAATGATTCAAGGATTACAAAGCATGCCTTATAGTGACAGACTCAAGGAGTTCAATCAATTTAGTTTAACAAAGAGAAGGTTAAGGAGTGACTTGATTACAGTCTATAAATATCCATATGGGGAACAAATATTTAATAATGGGCTCAAATCTAGCAGAGAATGGTATAAAATGAGTCAGTGGCTGGAAGTTAAAGCTAGAGACATTCAAACAGGAAATAAGGCATAAATTTTTGACACTGACGGAAATTAACCACTGGAACAATTTACCAAGAGCGATAGTGGATTCTCCATGACTGACAGTTTTTAAAATCGAGATTAAATTTTTTTTCTAAAAGGGATATGCTCTAGAATTATTCTGAAGAAGGTGCATGGCCTGTGTTATAGGGGAGGTCAGACTAGATGATCACAATGATCTTGGAATCTATGAAACCCACATGATTTTTTTTTAAAACCGAAGTTTATGGTTATACACAAACTATTAGCAAATAAACTCATTAAACAATCTGCATTAAGTGTTTCACACAGAGCTGCACAGAACTTGGCAGCACTGCACATTTACAGTGGAGGTTTGCATCATTTTGGCTACCACGGTGCAAAAAGAACTCAAAACAAAACATTAGTCCTGCAAATTGTTCCCTGTAAGTGCAGGGTTCTGCCCATATTATAAACCATACATCATTACTTGAGTTGATCTGCAGTGTTTGAATTCAAACTGGATAGGTAGTGTGATCTGATGATGGCTTAATCCTTGTAAACTGTTTTACTCCCAATTTCTTGACACTAGCTTGATATATCTCTAATCAATATTTCATAAACTGTTTACTTTGCTTTATCATTATTAGCCTCATAAAATTAGTTTATAGGTTAATAAAAATAGCACATTACTTGTGTTCTGCGATGAAATATTTCATCATGGAATGTCTGTTTTTCATAGTTCTTTGAATCAATGGGATACTTAATCATGATCAGACTTTGGTTCTATCCCAAGACATATTTCTTTTGCTGTAGTTTTCTGCTGCTGCGTGACCTGTTTTGCTCAGGCTCAATTTCATCACTGAAAAAATCAGTTCACGAAAAACAGAACAAAAGAATCTTCTTAGTTACAATGTTACTATATTTTAATTATCCAAAATGTATTATAAAATTAGGACAAATGTCAACCAAACCACCACAAATATGCACAGAATTACAACAGCCCTGTGATAATTCTTGCCCTCTCCTGAACTCTTGAACTTGTCTAATATCCAGCAAAGAATAGATAGGTTGTTATTAGCAGCACTGCTGTAATAATGCTAATTAATGACTGTTATAGTCAGTACTTCCTGTTTCCACACAAACTACTTTGCAAATTTTTCACCTTTTGAGCCACAGTTTCCCATCTTTCATCTCTGCCCAACATGAATATTTTCAGAAGGCGAACAAAATCTTTTAAGTTGTTTTTGCTGTATAGGGGAGTGATGGGAAATAAATATACTTTTTCACACCGGGGGTAGGGGGAGGGAACAATCAGTTGTTTGTGATTACGTGGAGGTTTCCTTTGCTGGAAGCCAGGAACCAATACTAACTGAATAACATTATATTTGTGTCTGAAGACCAGGGTTTCAGATCATTAGGTCCTGCATGTAGATATGCTAATAATCCAGATTAACTACTAGGGGAAAAAAATCAATAAAGAAAAAGTACCTTGTACTCAGTTAAAGTTATATCATATTTCAAATCATTTATTTTAAACTGAAAACTACTGCACTAAGCAAGCTCCAGTAAGTCCATTGTTCTATAAAATAGCTGTATCACAGAAAGTTGTCATTAGAAAGAGTCTAGTCACTCTAAGGAAATTCCCATGCAGTGATAATGCCTTTTTCCAACTACTTTCCCTCATATTCTATGTTAATGCCAATGACCCACTCACACCACTGGAATAGGGATCTATTTTGGCAGAGTGCTTTGGGTTTAAAAGGATGATGCTCTCTGCTATCCTGCAGTGGATTCTGGGCTTCATTGAAGTCAATGGCAAAACTCCCATTGATTGCAATGAGGGCAGGATGTCATTGTGCATTCCTTTTGATTACTGAATGGTCCACAAGATACTTGGGCTGTTGCAGGATGGCTGAAACCATTCACCAAATCAGGGACAACATACGTGGAGCTGGCTGTTCATCTCCTAATATGAGGATTGGATTCTCCAGCCATTCCTAGAGGAGTTGTTCATATACAGCAGCAGGAGAACCAAGTTATGTAATTGTTTCTGTCTTGGCATTGCAAATTGTGTCATCTCAGAGCCCTTGGAGTTTTCTCTCACACAATTTATAAAATCAACAGGTTACAAACTATCTTGCAGATTTGGTCTAATTACAAGGCAACTTTTAAAAAGAAGAGATGCTGCTAATGAGGATTTCAGCACTAAACTACAGTCAGTGTTTTTATTTTTTCTAGCTTTTCACTGATGCAATTACAAGCAACACAGCCCTTAGTCACAACAGCAACATCAGTCCAGTGGCTCCACAGCTAAGCAAAACAACCCAAAAATAAACCCAGGGGGTCCTCCTGAACAGCACACTTGCATTCCCTTGCCTCACCAAAATTCATTTCAGGGGCTTTCCACACTGCCTCGTCACACAAAGGCTTCCCAGAAGTCATCACTACAATGGCATCCATCTTCAAATTATCAAGCAGGAGTAAACATTTGGTTCAAAACAGAATATCTAAGCAGCCTTTCAGAAGCACTCAACAGTAACACTGGCTTAACTCTGCCCCTCAAGTGTCAGATGACAATTTTACATTGACTTCTATCAGACCAGAGTTAGACCAACATTAAATACTGTTGAAAATCCCACCCTACATGTAAATAGTCTAATATAATGCATATAATCTACCTACCCACTGTTATAGATCACAGTATTTCCCTATCTGACTGTTGCTGTTGGGACTGGTATTTAAGCTTCGTAGGTATTTAAGTTTAAATGTTACTAGTGGCATCCTTTTCATGGTAAATTTTATTCCAAGAATGTGAACAAGTGCTTTGTCTTTTTCAGTAGCAACTTTTCCGAATCTTCACCACAGGAGAAGAAACAGATTTGATGTTATTCTTGGCCTACCTATGAGGCATTTGTAAGTGTGCTAAGGCTGCTGGAGAGATTACACTGTCACAATATTTGAGGTTGCTTCTTGCATTTAGACAGTAGTAGAGCTTAGAAAATAATTGTCCAAGCCTGAATTTGTAGACGTTTGATCATTTTCTGCATGGAAAGATGGTCAAAAATGCTCCTTTCTGCCATGCAATTAAAGGAGCTATTTTGTGTAGAGGTACTGAAGAAATGCAGTGGGACCAGTTATTGCTGCCTCTGAATAATTCTGTATTTGCTGCTCTAATGAGCCCTTCTGTATTTCTAGTGGTGATTGTCACTCACCTTGGTGAAAATGACTTGGTCTGACAAACACAGTTAAGCCTCAGAAATTAAATGAGATCTGAAAGTGCTGGAATATTTTTGGATAAGTATTGTTGGTTCTGCAAACTTGGAGTAGAGCCAACAAACCCATGGCTATACAACGGGCTAGACAGAAATAATTAATTGGTTCTAAGAGTCACAGATCAGGCCCAGAATTGGGGAGGTGAGTTGTTTTCAAGAACAGGACATGAGCTCATTATCTGGTAGAAGGGATATTTTCCCTTCCCTTTACCCCTCTACAGTGACATGGGAAATCTTTAATGTGGAGCTGTAGGAAATAGTGAAGATTGCTCTATGGTTTTGTAGTATGATGAAGACAAACTCTAATGTGTCTTTCGGGAATCATTGGGTTGGTAATGGAGAATATGCAGGGGCTCTCAAAACACTGGGAAAACCATACATTAAGACTATTTGACTGGTGACTTTACTTGGCCTGTGCAAGCATTTGTTCAGACATAAAAACCCCAATCACCAAGAAAAGCTGTGGCACAAGAAACTGGGTGGAATCGTCAATTGTGTCCTAGCAAATCTCTTCTCTGCCCATTTTAAACATAGGTTGTTGTCTCAATTGCTCTGCCATTCAAATCTTTTCATGCAAATACCACCAGATAAGGGCATGGATAAGGCATATGCAAAATCATTCAAAATATGGGTAAACCTCCTAAATATTGCTAGTAAAACCAGTCTCTTATTCATGCTTTCACAGTTATTCAAAGTGCTCTGTCTATTTGGCAGAGGAAAGAGAGAAAGAGTGTATTATAGCAATGAGTTATAAATATGTATTTGCGGCTTCCTGCCTCATTGGGGAACGGCTTCCTGCCTCAGTGGCAGGATGGAAAGAATTGAGACCCTTTTCAGAATGCTGACTCAGTCTCTGCACGTCCCAGGCTATGAGCATAGACTAAGAAATTGTCCTGCGTACAGGAGAGTTCTGTAATGTTTGGGTGATGAAATCTCCTATCTTACCCATCCAAGTGACAGTGAGCTGCTTGGCAGCCACTCATTGGAGTGAGGAGGTGGCTAGTTTATGCACTGGATATAGAGCCAGTGGTCCAGTACCTCCCCAAGCCTCTCTCAGTTAGCATCAATGTGGAGCACAGGCCTGTCATATGCAGGGGGGGTCACATTTCTTGTTTCACTTTAAGCCCCAGAGCTACACTAGCTCTGCTGTGAATCAGGCCTTCTGTACCCACAGGGAGGGGCAGGATTTACCCTGCTCACCCTCATCTTACTCTAGTCTTCTGGTTTTCTTGATGTTATTCACCTTTCCATTTTGCCTCCGCGTACTCACCCTGTACAGATGTGTTGTGCAAATTAGAAACCATTTAAGATGTTTGAGACATTTTGTGCATCAGACAGTACAATCCTGCAGTCATCTCGCCACAAACCATCTATCATCAAATCTGCTAAACTAATCAGGAGAGCGCTTGCTCACCTCTCTGCAGAAACTCCCTGCAGTAAGTGGTGTTGATTACTTAGCAGGTGGCACTTTCCCCTCTGAATTAGTACTAAATCAATGTCGCAACAACTCCTTGAGGGCATGTTAGCAGAGAAGCTGTCAAATTGAACTTGAAACTGAAGCCCTGACAGCATGTGGTCACTATTCATTAAAGATCCCCATTTTACTGTTTACAGGGTCTAAGAATAGTCGTCGCTGTCCTGGCAAAATTCCAGTTGTTATATTCTACACTTGAAAGCCCCTTCTTTCACTTGCATAAATAATTCTCTATCTCCCTGTCTATACGTGCTATTTATTGTTGCTGGTGCAGAATGACTGTTTTCCATTTCTGAGGTGGTAAGGTGCCACACTCCCTCCATATATAGACTATTACAAACTTCAAGAACTTTTAGTACTGAAGCTGACATATAAGTGTTACCCTCAACATTGTTTCTCCTTCCTGTTTGAGTTGTAAATAGTGAGTTATTTGATTCACTGTTGGCCACATTAGAAAGATAAGGCTGAATAGTGGGGGCCCTATTGTGTACTTTTCCCCCTGCATTCCTCATTGTATTCTTGTGCTAAACACTTCACCTTGCATAAATTTGTCTAGATTCTGCCTGAAGCCAGTAACTGATCAATGCAACCCTGAGGATGGAGGATCACATTAAAAAGGAACATTAAAAAGAGGACTGCAGTAATTTATGCCAGTTGCCACAACGGGCTGTTCCTGCAGCCAGGAAGCACAGAGATATCTTGGTCACATCTCTTGGATCAACAGAGTAGGAGAGTTTATGGAAACTTCATCCATGCAAGGGTTTGATACCATCACCATAGTCAGTGTCTAAACACCTTTCCTTTAAAATCAAAGGAAAGTCCCTAGTGGCCTGGGAAACCAAATTTCATGTCTTCAAAAATGTCAAGTTTCCACTTTCATACCAAGCAAGACAAAAAGCCCAAGACTTGAAAATTTTCACAGAACTGAACTCCAGTGATATTTTGTTTTGGATCAGTGACCCCAGAAGCTCTGACAGCTGTTGACTGAAACAGTAAAGCTTATGTCAATTTTACTACTGCCCACCACTGAGTAGCAGCAGTGAACCTGACAACTTTTGTCAAGAGCCAGGAAACCATGGGAGGGCCAGCCCCCAATCTCCAGGGCTCCCAGTTCAATTGGCGCTTCTATGCTGCCACAGGATGAAATGGAGATAAAAAGCCCTGCTAGCTCTTCCTCAGTTTGCCTGGCGAGGCGCTGAGGAGTCTGGGCTCCCACGGGTCATAGGCTGATAAGGTCCCCAGTTGGCCAACTCCCCCAGGACTCAGTCACCCCAGGGAGCCAATTGGCTCAGGAGTCTGGAGTCCCTAATTCCAAGGCAATCCCTGGGAACCTGGCAAGCTGTGTAGAACCTGGGTAGACAAGGTAAGTTTCCCTGAGAAGTTCATGGACATCAAACTTTTTTACAGCAATAGTTTGATTTCAATGAATCAGTGAATTCTGGTGAAAAAAATGATTCATCAGAATTTTTCCAACCAGCTCTAAAGTCAGCTTGATTGACTCTCTGGCACATCTCCCTTTGCAGGGAGAAATCTGTGTAGGGCAGGGCTTTTGATATTTTTAGATTTTAGTAACTGAGTTTTTATTTTTGTTTTAAGGGTGATGTGTTTCAGGTTGGATTTTCTGGCTCGAAGAGGGTGTTAGTTGCAAGGGTCATTCTTATGTTGGATAGGACTTTTAGAAACGGACAATTTTACAACATTTCTTAGAGACAGACTGTGGTTTTACCTAATCAGCTCTGGAAGCTTGTTCCACGGTTGCCTCCCACAGCTCTATGCCCACAGAGGATCTCTCCACCCTAATGGAGATGCTTTGGGGACTGGATCTGCTGGCTTTAGAGCTGCTTTGCAGCTGCAGGGGGCATAAAGAAGCCCTGTGGTCCTTTGCATACAATTTTGATCAATGAGAGCATAAAAATTAGTATAACTCCATGGACGCCAATGGAGTCACTCCTGATTTACACCAATATGAGATCAAAAATCGGACCCTTTGTAATATTTAAATATATACATGCCATTCTCCTACAAAACCCCAAAATTTAAAACTTTTCTTTACTTTTAGTGCAGTAAGCTATGGAAGGAGCATGTTCTCACCTCAGATTCTAAGTGTATGTCTATACTGCAATAAAGCATTCTGAGGATGACAAGGCTTGGGATAAGGGCTATAAAATTGCAGCATCAGTGTTTGCACTCAGGTTGAAGCTTGGGCTCTTCGACTGCACAAGTGGAAAAGGTCTCAGAGCCTGGGCCTCTGCCCAGGCCTAGATGTCTACACTACAATTTTATAACCCCAAAAGTAGAGAGTCTCAAGCCAGAGTCTGCTGACATGGGCCAGCCCCAGGTATTTTAATACAGGCATGTCGCGTCTTAGGCATATTTAACTTATGCGATTTCTACTTTACGTGGTCGGCAAAAAAAAAAGGGGGGGGGGAAGTTTTAAAAACAACAACTTTCTGTAGGGGGCACGATTTCGCCCACCATTGAAGTCAATGGGTTCTGGTTATACGTAGTTTCTGCTTTACGCAGTAACCACAGAATGGAACCCTCACGCAAGACGCGACATGCCTGTATAGTGTAAACATATCCTAAGAGAATAATTGGTTTTGATTAATCTTCCATGCTAAACAAATGCAAATGCTCGCTTCATATCACAAGAGAGATCTGCTGCTCATTCATTCGGAGTGGTAACAGTATGGATGGCTTGTGATTTTCCAGAAAGAATTTTAAATAGAGGCACTCAGTAGGGTGTTTCATCCAGCACAGCCCAACTAGGAGAAAACAGATGGATGTAGCATTGTATTTACAGTCACAATGGAAAGCAAAAGAGAACTCCCTTCCCTTACTCCCATATGAGTTTTAAATAAGATATGCTTATTGACACTTCAGCTTCGGAGCACCTCTGGACAGCAAAGCTCTCCACCCACAGTGAGTATGTCCTGAGAGGACCAAGGGTGGGAGGGGAAGAAGTGAGGTGGGAATTTTGGTTGTAAAAAGATGTTGGGCCTGATTTCCATGGGCAAATGGCACTATTGAGTACTGGCACTATTTGTCACTCGTGTGGGTAATAAAAGCAAGAGAGAACAGCCGCTGCTGGTGACCTGAACCATCTAGGCCCATATGCCACTAGACTGTTGACTTTGGCAGGCACCACTATAATAATCATGGAGTGGCATGGGAAAGTGTCCTAGCATGGCAGCCATCCCAAAATACCTCCGGGAGAGAATTGCAGAGTACCTCCATGAATGTTTTATCAAGATGTCTCAGGAGGATGCAACGGACATCCTGTGTACATGAACTGCTCTGCATGCCCCTCTGCCCCCACATAACCCTACAGGGGAATGAGAAGCAGAGAAAGTTCTCTCTTCTCAGATGAGTAGACCCGTATCCTGTTAATTTGGGGTCAAGGCCAGGCACCACCTTCACATTTAAAACATTAAGGGAGAATGCAGGTACATGCTTACCTGAACTTCCTTCCTTTGGATTGGTCTTGTCCATGCTCAACCAGCAGGACCGGCAAGACGGGCAGTGGAGTCTCAAAAAGATTCTAGCTCATGGCATAGCTGCAGCCCCTCCCCACAACATCACACACCATCGGTCCCCCCAACCCCTCTACCTCACTGTTCACAACAGAGATCTATCTCAGGCTGAGTATCCATGGTGGTCTGTGGAGGTCTCTGCCAAGCATGGCATGCAACTTGTTGTAAGAGCAAGTCTGGAGCTCGGTGGCACCATAACAATGATTGGCCTCCCTGGCCTAGTGGCATACCTGCCTCAGACCTTTCACGCGGCACTGCAGCTGATCCTTGTCATAACCCTTCGCCTATATCCC
Organism: Dermatemys mawii; assembly: GCA_007922305.1. Lineage (NCBI taxonomy): Eukaryota > Metazoa > Chordata > Testudines > Dermatemydidae > Dermatemys > Dermatemys mawii. Next base: position 21,129,821 of record ML677363.1, on the reverse strand, counting down.
CTGGGCAATCTTTTTGTAGATGTCCATATTTCTACAGCTGGTCTCCTGTACAGCCTCTTTTGCTCCCAGGTGATCCAATACCACCAATCTGCTGCAGGCAGGAGCATGTCTAGAGCATGTAGCTGTCATGGTCAGCTGAGCAGTTGCACACAAGTTAGGCGTGCTTGCAAATCTAGGCCAACAGGAAAAAGCATTTCAAAAGTACTTGGGGGTTTTGCAGGGGAGGAGTTTTCAGACTCTGTGACCCCTGGGCAGTGGAGTTCACAATTTGCAAGGATTAAAAAGTCAGTGCAGGAAGCAGAGAACTTCTGATCTATAGTTGCTTGTTCTAGAAAGAAAGTGTATAACTGTGAGATGCTGCAGTTAGGAAACAAAGAACACAAAGAAAGCTTTAAAGATCATAAAAATGAAGAGCAATGTATTCTCTCTATGCAAATTTTGCATAAGATTTCACATGATTTAAACAGTATGACGTGGGCCGGGGGGGGGGGGGGGGGGGGAATATAAACCAGCATTTAAAGAAATGAGTTCTAATGTAGCAAAGTTGATCACCATCGAAGACGAGATTTTTTTGCTCATATAAAAGAGTCTCACTGCCCAAACCTCTGGGCTGGACTCTGATTTCTTCCATCAGACCCATATGTTTGTTGAAGTCAGACATTTAAATGTTGTTTTAGAATGTATTAAACTATACAAGGGGCCAAAGTCTGCTCAGTTACCATGAATTTACACTGGAGCAAATGTAAGCAGAATTTGATCCAATAAGTGCACTTTTGTATCTCTGTTGTGTTTGTAGTAGATTTACTTTTCCATCATAAAAGGAAAAATCCAAGTAAATAGATGTCTTAGCAGATTCACGTCAAACCATCCAGTTTTAGCCAAGGAGAATAAGTAGCCTGATCTCACATAATTATAAACATATCAGCCTTTGTATAACTTGAACACAGCCTGAGATGTGGGCAATTTTTGAGATGAGAGGTGCCAATTTTATGTAGCTTGCAAAAGGAGCTGCATTGTGTGACTGCAGACTTGCTAATGGCCAAAATGCAAAGTGCAACATGAAAATAAGATTAAAGAATTCCCCTTGGTACACTAAGATACAAAGTAATCTAAAAAGAAGCAGAAGTGGAAATATTCCACATCTTACACTGCCCATATCTCAAAAGAAACCTCCCATGAGAACTAAGGCTATTAAGGTCAGCAGTTCTAGATGCTACCAGTATAACTGATCCAAGGTGGGGGATGGAATTAAAAACCTTCTTTCATTACATTAATGAACATTTGTATGTTATACAAAAGCCTGAAATATTTAATCCAATATTTATTTTCAAGCATTTGAGTGTGTTTGGTATTTGCTTTAGCAGTGAAGTGTTTACTAAAGCACTTAAGTAAGTGTCCTTTCCCTCTGTGGCTAGATAGACCTAGCTCTACACATCTTAAAGAGGCTTTGAAGTTAATGGATGTTCCAGATAAAACTGCTGCTAGAAAACCTGGGTGTTCCAGCAGAATACTGGAGTTCAAATATCTAACTAAAACCTGGTTAGATACCACTATTAACAATGAGGAAGTCAATGTGTTGCCATATTTAGAGACCTATGGGATCATGTTCTCCCATGCAGTGCAGCTGTCTTGTGCATCCCCTGCGCAAGTATGATCCCTCCAGTGGCATAAAGCTAATATATGAGCACTTATTCAACTTTCTTTCCTGCAGTTGGTGAAGAGGAGCATGGCTGACTAAAGGGTGCACATGGTCAGAGCACTCTGGCAATACACAAATTGTAGTTACTTTTTCAACAGCATGCGGCCTTTTACAGCACAAGTCAGCAGTCCTAGGACTGTTCTAACTCACCACTGGCTCCTGACCCTACATTGAGGCTACAGCAGGATTAGGGGTGTGTAAAAGTGAGTTAAAGCCACGTTCACACACAACCTTCAAATCTGTACCCCGGCTTGCACTGAATGCACTCCTGGTTCAGTGTGGTCTTTATCAGACCTCTAACTCTGATCATTTACTTTACACAATACAACTCGTCATATTGAAATGTTTTAAGCCTCAATTTATGGAAAAGAAAAACTACATTTATGCAAGCATATGATGTATAAACCCATATCTTGTCAGTCCATCATTTCTACATTATTGTAGGCCTGATAAAGAACTTACTTGGAGAAAATGAATGTAGTGCTCCAAAGCACAAGCATAGATCTATATCACCATCAGTCTGGTATTGATGTATTCACTAAGATTAAAATGAAGCTTCTCTCTACACTTTTGTTTGGCCCCGCAGCCTTTTAAAGTAGCACAAGCCTTCCATGAACAAATAAATTCCCTCAAGTTGCCAGTAAAACATCATCATAATGTACTGAAGGAGATGTTCTGATTTTAATACAGCATGGCCCATCAGTCTGTCCAAGTCCTCATACTCTGCCCGAGTTCCTGCCATGGTATCCGAGTTCCTGCCAAAGCCAATTTGTAATTTAAACAAGTTTGTGAACTTGAAAGTGCACACAGCTTCCCCAGCATTTAAATTTTAGCTGGTATTATAGTGGAGCCCTTTATCAGCTTGCAAATGTCCGAGGTCTGCATAACACCTGGATTTTGTACCACTAATTATTTCTGTTAAAGGTGTGATTTTTTTAAACTTAAAAATAGTTGTACTGGTGCAGATGCAGTTATACTGGTATAGCTTATTCTTGTCTCTTCTAGGAGGTTGTACAGCTTTAACTCTACTGGTGACTTCTGTGTTTAAACAAGCCCATTAGGACTCAGTATTTGCAATATTTGAGGTATTTCCTATAGCAAGACTAAGGAATTACAGAGAAATACTGCAGACCGTGACATAATCTTATCTATTTATCTTAAGCAAAACTGATGTGTTTTTTAAAGGATATGAGCAATAATATTGATATTTTACCTTTAGAGAGCACCTTTTATATCAGTATTGCAAACATTTACCCGCATACTGTAAACATTTACTCTCTGGGCATTGTCCCACTGAACCATCCATAGTGTATACATATACCTGGAAGTAAGTATGTGTTTGCAAGATCAGGCTCTATGGGCAGAGCACTAATGATGTGTAGCCACCACTAGGCTAGAGGTCAGGCAGGCAGGCAATCAGTGCCCACCACACTGAACAGCAGACGTCTGACAATAAAGTGATACAAGGAATTCAAAACGTTGAAATGTGATGAAAGACAACTAATAAAATACAAACAAGAAACAGAAAGAAAAAGGGAGCCTTTAAGTTGTCTCCATTTCTTCACTAGCTTACTGTAGTTTCGTGAGACTAAAAGTGCCCACTTGAAACTTAAACCATGCGCTTTGCCAGTGGTCAGCAAGAGAGCTTATCGTGATGCATAAGCATAAACTGTTGTTCCTGCTTCGCTTCTATGACCACATTCCTGACATCCCAATGGTAGCAATGAAGTGCTAGAACAGCAATCTGTATCTGTGACTCACAGCAAGACAGGAAATGTCAAACAGATCCACCCTTCCTCTGCTCTGCCAGCTGACTCGCAGGGCAGCACATAGAACAGCAAGAAAGTTGAAACAGTCAGTCTGTGACATTTAGAAAGAAAGTGAACTGCTGCTGCTGCACAACACAATAATTACACTCAAGAATCTTGATTAAATCAGTGGAGAGGCTGTGAAAGTCAACACACTGAGGGGGGAAAAAAGACTACATTAAACAAAATAATGAGAGTTTGTTTCTTATCACATATCTAATCCTGATCTTTACATTGGTCTGAAATAAATTAAAGAAACCCCAAATTTAAACAGATCTTGCCTTCTTACTAAAGGAAACCTCACTTTAAAGAAATGCATATGCAAGGAATAACCACCAGACTCATGAAAAAATTACCTGACAGTTATGAAATATTAAAAATATGAAATGCACTCTATTAAGCAGATATTGGGAATTAAATCCTGACTCCACTGAAGTCAACCAGAGTTTAATCCTTGACTTCACCAGGGCCAGTAGTCCACTCAAATTGATTTACGACTAAAGAACAATACTTGTCTCTTTAGATTTTAGCTGTCAGAACAATAAAGTGAATAGTTCTGGCTAGGACAAAGGAAAACCAAAGTAAACAAAACACACACATGAAAAAATTTACATGTCACAATAATTTCCAGTATCAACTGAGTAATGGACCTCTTCCCCCACATACATAGTGATGATCATGAGTTGTTCCTATTTGTCTGTACTTCACTTATAGAAACCACACACAAAAAGAAAGAAAGAAAAAAAAAAAGAAAGCAGCAGAACTGCTCTCTGCATGTTGTGTATAAGCAATCAAGCTAGTCTATTTTATACTTACAGATCTAGTTCAAACAGGATTGATTTGTCAATAGCCTTTATTCAAAGCTACCTCTCTTTGCTCCCTGCTAAGCAAGGCAGGATTTACACAAAGTGGCTAAGAAGTGTTTGTTCTCCCTGCCGGCACTAAAAAAAAAAAAAAAAAAAAAATTCCTCAGCTGCATTATATGTCAGCATTATGTCACAGTACAAAATTCTAGGCCATGAGATTGAATCAAGTCATTAAGCATAGCTTTGCTCTTTAACCCAGTGGGGCTGTTAGAGAAAAAAGGCAACAAGAGGTCTGCTTGTACTACAAATTGACGTGGTTTCTATTCTGACTCTGTTAGTTTCACAGCATCTTACAATGGTATCATTTAGGCACAATGCTTTCATCTAAGTCCTTGATGAGATCAGATCAGGTCTATAAGATAGATTCAAAGATCTTGAGCTCAACAGCAGTATTAGTTTATCTCTACAATGTAGACTGGGTGTAAGTCTCCCAGCCCACAGAAGACAGACACACACTAGCAGGGTTTGAGCTAGTAGGTTAAAAATAGTAACAGATGTTTCACCTTGAGCTGGTACTCAGACTCTCAAGCCTACAGGATGGAGGGAGAAGCGAGAGACTTGAGAGCCCAAGCAGGAATGTTCTTGCTTCTACTTTTAGCAAGCCAGCTCAAGTCTGCCTTCCCTAGTTTAGGAGGTTCCCTCCCAGCTGCAGTGTACACATATACTTGGGTGAAAAAGTAAACGAATTCCCAAGGTATATTTTTCTTGGCTATCTCCACTGCTGATAGTGTTTTATAGATGCACATCTTTGTCCTATAACAGCTTTATCGGACTGATTTGCTTTGCAATCCACAGGCGAATCTCTCATAACTGCCTCATTTAGAAGTGTTCCAAGCTGACAATATGCGGATAGATACTGCAAAGATGGAATAGGCTGTGCTCATTTTCTTCTTGGAACAGCTGAAAAGCCATCTCTGTTCCCCTTATCCTGCTCCATGCTAGCTGGGAGCTCAAACAGTCCTTGTTATAACCTAGCACAACCCAAGTTATGCCAACTGAGGGCTTGGTTATACTGGCACTTTATAGCGCTATAAAGCCCCCACAAGCGCTATAACCTCCTCCCCGTCCACACTGGCAAGGCACGTAGAGCGCTATAACCGCGGAGTTATAGCGCTCCTGGTAATCCACCTCTGCATGGGGAATAAGGGCTGTAGTGCAGCTGCTGTAGCGCTACAGCAAGAATGTAGACACCTACTGCGCTACAAGTGATCTCTTGAGATGCCTAGAGCCATTTAAGGCAATTGACGTCTCTTCCCTTTGTTTTGAACTCGGCTGGAGGAATGCGGAAGTACCTCTTTAGAGTTTCTCTCTTAACTTGGCAGATAAGCAATGCAAATGTTTAAGGAGGGAGCCTGTGTGAAAACAAAGCTTTCTGTGAATGGAGGCTCGCTGACAGGCTTTCAGAAGAACGGAAAAACCACTGTCTCTCTCCCTCCGCATATACACAACGCGTCCCCCCTCACCCCCCTCGTTTAAAAAGCACGTTGCACCCAGCTGAATGCTGGGATACCTGCCCTAATGCACTGCTCTTAATGCCGCATTAAGTGCCCCAAATGTGGCCATGCTATACCACTGGCGCGTCTGAGTGTGGACATACAATAGCGCTATACGTATTACTGTATAAGGGGACCGCTATAACCAATAGCGCTATAATCTTGTAAGTGTAACCATATCCTGATACATCAGCCAATGCTCAGCTAGAGTGCTGTGCAGGACACTTGCCCCCCTCCTTCCCTCCTCCTGGAATGGCCCCTCTAGCCACTAGCACACTCTCTGGATAGTGGTTGCCCTGGAGTCTCCAGGAATTAAAGATAAATCTTCAGTTAAAGATTGTATCATATGATGAAAGCTCCAGGAATACGTCCAACCAAAACTGGCACCCCTACTTCTGGAAAGGAGTGGCACAGAGCCAGTTATATCAGCTGAGGACTCCGCTTTGTCAGAGGGAATCTTCCCCCATGCCTGGAGGGCAGAGGGCTTTACCCCCAAAAAGCTCACTGAATATCAGAATTTCCCTGAAGACCTTGGGACACAAAAGGGCCCACTGAATGCTGAAACTGAGGGAGAGAAAGAAAGGCCACTGGGCTTATAGAGACAGAGGAGACAACTTTGGGTCCTGGGGAAAGGACAGACTAAGAGTTGTATGTATTGGACTTATATGTTTAGCTACAATCATTTGCTATCTTCAAGCAAACCAGTAGGGGATTGTTTGTAACCAACCCTTGAGGTCTGGTTCATGAACTTCTGCCAGTTTTAGCACTATAGTTTAAATAACCATAAGGAGATCCTGAGAAAAGATGGGGGGAAATTGTAAACAGGTGTCGCCAGCTTATGGCTATAGAGATAGTGACTCTATGGTAAAGTAATATCTTTTCTGCCAGCTTTCCAGATGATATTGTGTCCTACAAAGTATGCATGTCTGCCCCGTTCAGGGGAGAAATGGCCCATACTGAAGCCACAGAATTTGTTGCTCAGAAGAAACCTAGAGATTTCCTTTTGCAGTGGAGGTTTAAAACGTGGCCTTTGCTCCCTCTTGGTACATGGTACTCCATGCCTCAATTTTCCTTCTTCCAGCTCCAGACAGTTCAGTCTCTGGCCCATGAATGGGCCAATTCCAGCACTTTTCAAAACAATTTAGCTCTATGGCCCAATTGTAAAGTCCACCCTCAGGATAAACAAAAAGTCCAATAAAATAGTCTTGTCAGCTCTTTGACTTGGCTCAGGGTTCTGCAACCTTTTTTTTTTTTTTTGCATTCCTCCAAGGCTCCTCAATCATCCTTGCATTAGGACCTTGCAAGTCTGTTTTGTCTCTTCCTTGTGGGTACAGATGCAAGTTTCCTGGCTATCCTAACCCCTCTTTCCTGACCTGCTACAAGAAACCCGTCAGCTCCTCCTGCCACCACCTGGCTTCACTACAGGAGAAGCTTCCTGCTGGCATCTCTCCCCTCTAATTAATCAGTCTCCCTCTTACAGGGAACACAACCCATAGGCCACATGATATCTAATCATCTGACCCATCACCAGCCCAAGCCCAAGCCCAAACTCATTACCAGGGGAGGTAGTGTTGCCTGATGGATTGACTGGAACTCAGAAAATCTGAGTCCTGTTTCTAGTTCTGCTACTTATCTACTGAATACCCTTGGGCAAGTCACTTCCCCTCCCTGTGCCTCAGTATTCCGTTATAATATAGGGATAACGATACAGAGAACCTTTGTAAAGTGTTTTTAGATCTATACGAAGAGTGTTAGGAATTAATGATGATGATTAGGTAGGCAGAGCCCATTCCCCTTAGATGGCCTGTGACAATTATCCTGCTTCTCTCACCCTTTCCTACTTTTTCCTTCCTTCATATTGCTAGAACCAGGTGCCTCAAAACTGGTTTAAGATGTTTCCTGACCAAATATCTCAGGAAGGGTTGTTGGTCCCTGTAAGAGAAGAAATTAAGCATCAAGAAATTAGACTTCACGGCAGTTTGAAAGTCTTTACCAAATTTCATATTCCCCAGAAAGCTCCTTTTCAGCAAATCACAGACAGTTGTTTGTCTGAACAAGACAAGAGGAAGAAAGTCTGCACGGATAAATATTCTACTCCTACAGATATAAATTTGTATTCACTTTTATGTATCTGCCAGCAACACATACTCAGGGAAAGCGAGTGTTGAAGCAGATGGTTTGTCCAGAGATGTCAGTGTGTGGGAAGTCTCATCTCTGAAATTAAGTGTTTTTAAAGCTTGTACAGGCGTGGGGGAATACAGGAGATAGACTGATTCTCCTTTCCGGCAAACAAATTTGTTCCTGCTGGTAGCAAGTGTTCCATGCCAGAGGACATACAGGTGAGATAGAGTGACTCAGTAAGAAGGCTATTCATCCTCTCTCAGTCATATAGAGAGTAACAGACAAAGTGGCATCAAGGTTCTGAGCAAAGTATTAGTGATTCCTTAGCAGAGATAGGATCAAATGTTTGTCTACTGATGTACTTTCTAGTTCAGTTGGGAAAAGCAGGGAAGACACAAATCACAATTTTTAAAACAGATTATGCCCAGAATGCCTAAGGAATCAATATCAGGCCCTTTTATCTGGAACAGAGATACAGACTCCTCGGCAGACGGTGAACCTTTGATTTCACAACCTGCCACGTAAGACAGCTTCAGTGGCGTTACACCAGAAGTGTAACACCAGAGCCTCTGCTGGTGTAAATCAGCACAGCTCCATGGAAGTCAATGAACTTCCATGGAGCTGTGCTGGCTTATACCAGCAGAGGATCTGGCTCTCTGTCTGTAGTCTGATGTTTTCTGGTTTTAAGGTCAGTTGAGCAGCAAAGATAAGAAGCACTGATAACAGGGGTGACAAGGAAGGAATTGTTTAAAGATATGGTTGCCCTGACATGTAAGCAAATAAGGGGAAAAAATGGAGTCAGTCTTAATTCATGTATAGGAATGGTTGCCTGGCACCCTGTGATGGGACCAGCATATAAGACTACAAAAAACAGTGGATTTTTTGTTGTTTTTTATTTAAATTAAATATGAACACAGGAAACTTTGGTTGCAGTCTAGACCAGAGACTGGCAACCTTTGGGCTTACCCTGGTGGGCTGTAGGCAAGCCCACTGGTGGGCCAAGTGGGTTTGTTTACCTGCCATGTTTGCAGATTCGGCCGATCATGGCTCCCACTGGCTGCGGTTTGCCGCTGCAGGCCGCTGGGGGCTGCGGGAAGCGGCGCAGGCCGAGGGATGTGCTGGCTGCGGCTTCCCACAGCCCCCATTGGCCTGGAGCGGCGAACCATGGCCAGTGGGAGCCGCAATCAGCCGAACCTGCGGACGTGGCAGGCAAACCAACCCCTCCCAGCCCACCAGCGGGCTTACCCTGGTGACCTGCGTGCCAAAGGTTGCCGATCCCTGCTCTAGACAAAAAACTATAAGCATTCATGTCATGCAGGCTTTATTCATGGGGAGGGCCCATCTGTCAGTTACGAAATAACCTTCCCCAACTATATTCAACTGAAGGAAGACTGCAGTCAGTAGGTGGAATAATCATATTCCTGCACCATGCAAAGAAAGCCACTTTGTGATTCAGGTAACCAAGGGTTTCTCTTCTAATCTTAATCGTTGAGAATTTGAGTATGGAAGTCAAATCATAGTCAATTTAAAAAATATTATTACACAGATACATACACACACAGTATTACCTATTTAAATTCTACTATTTCTTAGAGCTCTAAAGAGCATGCAACTCTGGATGTTTTGTTTGTGTTTGCCTTATATCTGATGCCTTTAAACACTGAAAATTAAAGTTTGTACATAGCATCTAAATGTCTGATACATTATAGTCATCTTTCATTGGCAAAGATTGTGTAGGACATATAATACCTGGTCACTTGAGATATGAGCCACTTGACCATTTTGAAAGGAAACAATGTCAGCCATCAAATGTTGAGTCTAAGATGCTGTTTAATGAGAGAGAAGAATACTGGTGGGGGAATGACACAAGTGGCAGATATTAGGGCCTTGGGCAGCAGTGTGAAACCTGAAGATAAGTGGTACTGGTGATTAGAACTGTACGAGTACCCCAATTTTTTTTTTAAATCAGTTCCAGTCAACTATAATACTGTGCTCTAGCTTTTTAATTCTTTTTAATCAAAAGAAAGAAAAGTAAGGGCTAGATTCACAAAACAGAGGAGATGGCGGTGTCCCTTTTGTGTGTTATAGCTCTGTAGTTGACACACTCACTTGAGATGTAGGATACTTGAACTCAAGTATTCCCCCTCCCAGCAGGGGGAACTGAAAACCAAAAAGCAAGATTAGTGATCAATTGGCTGACTATTACATCTTAGCAAGCCACCTTCTCTTTCACCTATTCCTTTTAATTATCCCTTCCCCCACACCCATCTCCCCTTCTTCCTGTGACTCCCTTTGAATTTTTTACATTATATTTTTCTTTCTAACAGTAATGGTCCTGTTACATACTAAGGTGTAGGCAGTATGAGCTAGTGGTTGGAACAAGAGTCTGGTCTAGAGATCAGAGCAGAATCAGAGCAGGAGTCTGGAGTTAGGAATCAGGAACTCAAAAATGTGCAGGGAGAAGGGCTGCAGCAAAACAGGCAAGGACTAGAGCCAAGGCTGGACAGGAAGCAGGTCTGGTGGTGCTGCTGTGGGTGCAGAATGTCTTGAGCAACCACTGTGCAGGTTTTGGTACCACACTTAAATAGGAATCTCTTGGCTCTTCTGTCCAATCAAGGAGCACAGTCATTCAGTGAGGCTTTATTGGGCCAGTCAAGCTCATAGGGTTGCTAGGCAACTGTGGCTGGAGCCAATGGAGTTCTGGACAGTTCCTGCTTCAATGTGGGTAACTATCCTGACCTTCCCTAACAAGCTGCTGGTTCTCACTGCTTCTTCCTCTCTTTAGGAAGCAGCATTGCCTGAATTGATGGATTGACAAAAAGTCATTGGTTGAAGTAGGAAAATTTCAACTCTGATGTAAATTTCAGTATGTCTGCAGCAGTAGGAAGAAGCCTCCATAAATGAAGGCCAAGGTGTTTTTTTATTTTTAAAGTAAGAGTCCAAAGTTAGGAGCCTAAATCCATAATTAGGCCCCTCACCAGGTGACACTCTTTTCAAAAAGCACTCAGCAGCTCCCATTAACTTCAATAGCACTGCAAGGAGCACAGTGCATTTCAGTAACGAGTCACTTATTTAGGAATGTAAATGTTGAAGTCAGCAACTTAAGTTGGCCTATAACTCTGTATTGGGGACTTGACCCAGAGTTGCTGTAAAGGGGCACAACTCTGATGTAGCTACATCAATTCATACCAGCTGAGGGTGTGTCTAGATCTCCCAGGTTCTGTTTCAGGAGACAAGGCTATTCATTATCACTTTTTGTCAGCACCCTTCATGACCAGAATTGTTTCTCCTCTTTTTGCATTTCTGTACCTAATCTCCTCTTCTTCTTCTTGTACCTTTCTGGAGAAAAACATAGCAGGAAAGTTGTATTGCTGTCCTATTCCTGCTCTCTTGGGAAGCAGTGTTTTCATCTCCTGGATTTAAGTACGCTTCATATCATAACATGCTGCCAAGGAAAGACCCGAAAGTGAGCAACCTATTAAAAGCATTTAATTGGTTCATTTAAAGGTTACAGCATTAATTTTGCAGGCCAGCTACAATCATAAATATTTCAGCCAGTTAACAGAAGTTCTGCTGTCTCATTCAAGTGTAACTCAGCCATGCCTCACTCTAGTTACTTTTTTGTTTTTAAATTTCAACACTCACAGCAGTCATCAACATTGTGATAACAATATGGCTAATAATTATACTCTTTCACTGCTATCATAGTGGAATTTCCAAAAGCCCTGTGCAGCAGATATTTTATGAATGAGGTTAACTACTTCAAGGGAATAGTTTCTCTAGTTATCTGACTGTGGACCAGTGCATCAGTTATCATAACCAAGCCTGGCACTTCTCAGGTCATATGGCTGTCTCCACACCCACACATTGACCTCAGTAACACATTGTCCTTACAGCACTGTTTAGGGAAGGGATTACAACCTTCATCACTTCCCACAGATTGAACCTCCCAACTCAGTCTTCAAGGCCAGATTCAGAGTCCTCCTCTCCAAAGCACTCAAGAACGGAGCATAAGTCACTACATCCAATTCCAGTTCACATTAGAAAATGCAGACTGATGCAGTTAAGGTTACTCAAAACAACCTTAACTCTGCTCTTACATCACCAAACACAGAACAAGCAAAAGCCAAGGACAATATTATCATGAAAATCTTGGGAAAGGCAGAGAACAGAGAATGCTATGAAGTGCACCAATGACAGCTATGCAAATCTTAATTACCATCACTGAGATATTGTGAAGGCTACCCTAGAAATACCTAAGAATGGGATTTATTTATGCTTTATTTAAGCATATTGGTGGGATTAGATAGCAGTAGATTACATGCATCTATATGGAGAACAGAAGCACCATTTGACAAAGGATTTTGAGATTTAGAAATTTGGCTCTCTACCTGCAAAGGAAAATTCAGAAAAGAAAAAAAAACTTTGAAATTGGGGTGACCAGATGTCCCAATTTTAGGGGCTTTTTCTTATATAGGCACTTATTACCCTCACCCTCCATCCTGTTTTTCCACACTTGCTATCTGGTCCCCCTATCTGAAATAGATCAAAACATTTCTGTGGCAGAGTTGACTCACCACAGGCTCAGCATTGCAGCATTGTCACCTCTAGCTCCACTCAGTAATGGTCACTTCCATCCTGTAGTGGTCTGCCTCTTGTTTTGGTTCAGCCCATCAGCCAGGTGAATTTCATGTCTCTCCTCTTCCAGGGTAACAACACAAGAGATCCCTCTGCCCTCTTTTGGGCTATTCCTTGGCCTGTTCTTGAGGCTCAGACTTGAGCCACACTCTGGGCTCAATATATCAAGCTTATATACCCCTTCCTCGAGGCTGATAGGGGAACCCAGGCCCACATTCTATTCTGGGTTCTAGCCCACAGACTCTGTATGAAGCAGGTGCTCCTTCAGATACACTGCTGTTTTCCTCGGCCACTGCCTATCTCTAAGCCCTTTAGGGTGCTTCCCTGCAGCCTGTGTATAACCCAGCCTCTCAGATCTCTGGCTGTTCCATAGATCCTCCCCCAGCTAGCTTTCTCTACTAGAATGCTTCTCTGTGCCTCTCCCCATTGCTAGAGCCCACCACAGGAATTAATTCATCTTTGTGTGGCTTTCTTTACTCTGCCATCCCAAAGAGAGAATAAAACTTCCTATCTTCTAGATACCCCCCAAAGCTTTCACTTTCTTCTTTTATTAAGATCACTCAGCTGGGTCTAGTAACAATTCAAGCCTGACATCCTCCAGGTGCAGCAACATGGGCTAATTGACTCCTGTCAACCTGTTGTTCACCTGTGTGAAGTAGACACCCCCTCAGAGTTTTGTTTTGACAAATGTTTGGCTGTGATTTAGACTTTTTATAATTTTGTATTCTAATATAATTTATTCAAAACAAAAAGTCATTGCAAAATGGAAAATCAAAATATTTCATTCCAGCAGTTTCAGGGGATGTTTCAACAGTCAGAACCCTGTTTCAGGAAAAAAAAAGTTCCTGTAAAACTGAAGCATTTCATGAAGCATTTTGCTTTTGACAGAACCACATATTCTAACAGAATATGGTTCTGTCCAAATTTCTCTGACCAGCTGTAGGTAAAATGCCACAGTGAAACATATTGCTAAAACACTGTGGAGTCCTCCCATGCCACACATTGGAGCAAAGCTGTGGAGGTCAGTTCTGCCCCCAGAATCCCAACTCTCCATCCTCTAACTAAAGGGAGGAACTAGTCTTTTACACACCCCCAGAGCCCTGCTTGACTAGCCAGTGGGCAAGAAATCCCACCCCTAACATCCTGTTGTTCAGCTCTTTTCCCATTGGAGGATAGGAATGCCACTCAAGAAGAGATTGTACACACCATGGGGGAGGCAGGTGCTATTGATGCAGTGACACAGCAGTTCTAGAGCTCAAGCCTGAGCCCACAGCTTGGAGACAGGCCCAGGTAGCAGCTGGAGTGCATAGCCATTAGGGCTTGCATACATAATTAGTTACGGCCCTACTCTGAGACTAATGGGCCTGAGGCTGTTTGCTATTGATTGAGTTAGAGCTCCTTTGCTAAGCCTCTTGGATTCATTTCATTATATTCACATTAACTGTTCCATTTACTGACACCATGTTGCTGGAAGTGTTGGAATAGATGGATGCATTGGCGTGATTCCTGCATGAAGTCCTATCCAGGGGAGGCAGGGAATAAGTGGGGCAGGGTGGGAATGATGTGTCAAAGAAGGGAGCACCCATAAACTACTTTCCATAATACCATGAAGAAGTTAGCTAATAATCAAGGTTACAAATAAACCTACAGGTAGCAGGCTGATATTATTTCCAGTTACATCAAGAAACTGGTGCAACATGAAAACATGGGGGGAGTCACAAAGAAGAGAGCCTGAATATAATGGAGTGAAGGAATATTGGTGGGGGAAAAACAGTATTTGGTTTGGTAGCAAATATAAAGAAATAAGCTGTTTTCACTCTTCCTCCCCCATGCTCCCTTATTTGCATTTCTCAAAGCCAGCTCACTCATACAATATGGAAACAGTTTGACCAAGCAATGTATCAGCCAGTTTCCATGGTGATCAGCATACAAATTGTCTGCCCAGCCATGTGTGAAAGAAACCATCAGTTTTAGGAACTGAAAATACTATGCAGAGATAGAATTGTTCCCTGAATGAGGGTATCACAGGATTGTGCTGCTTGTCAGAACTCCTGACACTTAATTACCAAGACAAGGTGGGTGAGGAAATATCTTTTATTGGACTAACTTTTGCTGGTGAAAGAGACAAGCTTTCAAGCTTACACAGAGCTTGTCTTGACCTAAAAAGCTCTGTGTAAGCTCGAAAGCTTGTCTCTTTCACCCACAGAAACTGGTCCAGAAAAGATATCACCTTATCTTGACCAACACAGCTATAAAATCACTGCAAACACTTAATTACCAAGATAGAGTGGTTGTCACTATAAAAATCTGTGAAAGCTGCATTAGAGATACAGTGATTAAGATTGCTTAATCTTCCAAATGAAGGCAATCAAAAACCTACACATATCATAGTAGTATTTATTCACTGTATGAGGCTTGTCTCTACACTTATGCTTACATTTAGACTCATAGACTCTAACGCCAAAAGGGACCATCATGATCATCTACTGCAAGCTACCAGCCATCAGCCACCCACTCTGGCAATAGGCCTATGACTTCTAGCTGAATTAATGAAGTCCTCAAATCTTGATTTAAAGACTTTCAGTGGCAGGGAATCCACCATTTATTCTTGTTCAAACCAGCAACTGACTCATGACCCACACTGCAGGAGAAGGTGAAAAAAAACCAGGGACTCTGCTAGTCTGACCTACAGGAAAATTCCTTCCAGACCTCAGATATGACCATCAGTTATATCGTTAGCATGTGGGCAAAACCCACCAGCCAGACACCTGGGAAAGAATTTTCTATAGTAACTCAGTCCTCCCTCTCTAGTGCTGGAGATATTTGCTAATAGCAGATGTGAATAGGCCATAACCATTGGAGGCAGTCTCATCAAATCATTCCCTCCATAAATTTATCAAGATCATTCTTGAAACCAGTTAAATGTTTTGCCCCCACTACTGCTCTTGGAAGGCTGTTCCACTTCCCTCTGATGATTAGCAACTAATTTCTAACCTAAACTTGTTGATGGCCATCTTATATCCATTTGTTCTTGTGCCAGCATTAGCCTTATGGAACTCCTCACCCGTCTGGTGTTTATCCCTCTAATGTATTAATAGAAAGCAAGGATATCTCCCCTCTGCTTTCATTTTGTTAGGCTAAACAAGCCAAGCTCTTAAGTCTCCTATTGTTTGGTAGGTTCTCCCTTCCTCTGATCATCCTAGTAGTCCTTTTCTGCATCTATTCCATTTTTGAGCTCAAATTTCTTTAACATGGAAGTCCAGAGTTGCACACAGTATTCCAGGTGAGTTCTCACCAGTGCTTTGTATAATGGTATAACATTTTCCTCTCTCTACAGGAAATATATCATCTGATGCACCCTAGGATTACCTTAGCTTTTTCATCACATTGGAGGTTCATAGTAATTCTGTGATCGACCAATACACTCAGGTCTTTCTTCTCCTCTGTTACTTGCAACTGCCACCTCCTCAGTTTATAAGAAAAATTCTGTTGTTAGTCTCTAAGTGCATCACCTTGCACTTCGAACTTTTAAATTTCACCCATTTCTATTATTCTAGCTTTTAAAGTCATCCAAATCTTCTTGTATGATATTCTGGTCCTCCTCCAAGATGGCAATACCCGCCCTCAACTTTGTGTCCTCTGCAAATTTTATTAGTAGACTCCCACTTTTTGTGCCAAGATCCTTAATGAAAATGTTAAATAAGATTGGTCCCACACCAGTCTTCAAGGAACTTCATTGTTAATCTCCCTCCAGCCTGACAGTTCACCTTTCAGCATTATCCCATGTAGTCTTCCTTTTAACCAGTTCCTTTCCATTCTCATATTAATTCCCATCTTCTCCAATTTAACTAATAATTTATCATGTGGAACTCTATCAAATGCTTTAATGAAATCTAGGAAGATTCGATCTGCTGCACTTTCTTTGTCTAGAAAATCAGTTATCTTCTCAGAGAATGAGATCGGGTTGGTCTGGCACAACCTATCTTTTGTAAAACCATATTGTGTTTAATCCCAACTGCCATTTACCTTTATGTCCTCAACTGCTCTGTCATTCAACAATTGTTCTAAGACCTTGCCTACAATTGATGGCAAATAAACAGGCCTGTAGTTTTCCAGATCATGTTTTTTCTTTCTTAAATATAAGTACTATATTTGCAATTCTCCAGCCATAGGGTACAACCCCCTGAGTTCACAAATTTATTAAAAATCCTTGCTATTGAGTTTGCAATGTCATGTGCCAGTTCCTTTAATATTCTTGGACAGATACTATCTGTGCCCTCTGATTTGGTCCCATTAAGATGTTTGAGTTTGGTTTTCATGCCAGATATGACTTTCATTCCCTTATTCCCATTAGCCACTGTTCCACTACCCCAGCCCTGTCCCCCAGGCTCCTCCTTAGCTTTATTCAAAACTGAGGCAAAATACTCATTTAGGTGTCAGGGCATACCTAGATTATCATTAATCTCCACCGCATCCACAGTGCTTAGTGGTCCCATTTCTTTCCCTGTATCTTGGTCTACAAAGTAGACAAATTTTACACTACAGAAGTTTATATTGTACAATACTATATAATAAGGTTTTCAATATATAACCAAAGACTGCAGTGTTGATGGGAAGCCACAGTAAAGCTACTTAACCAAATAGATATCAGTGGTGGAGCACACAGGTGACTTCTGGACACAGTCCCTTCCCCAGTGGCACCATGTCCCAGCCAGACACAGTTTGAGGCAGTTAAAACCCAGCAAAGGTCCAGCTGGCAGTTCTTCCCAGAACGAGCCTTCAAACCCATATGAATTGGGAGAATCTACAAGTGTCAAGGAGAATGTTAACTTGGTGGATTTTTGTTTTTAAATAAAGTAAGTTGGGAACAGAACAATCCATTCCCCTCCACTTCACACACACTTTTTCTTTCTTTTTTTTTTAAGTGTAAGCTGAGTCAATAAATTTGCAGCATATGCAGAGCACCAATTCTCTCTCAAAGCTATAGGCTAGTCCTGAGCAGACTGGTGTGATAATGGCAAAGCGCGAGAGGTAATAACTTTCATTGGATTAACTTTCCTTGGTGAAATAAACCAATTTTTGAGCTACACTGAGCTTGTCTCTTTCACCATCAGAAGTTGGTCCAATGAAAGGGATTACCTCACCCAGCTTCTTTGTCTAATGTCCTGGGTCCAACGCAGCTACAAGAAGTGATAATGACAGAAAGGTATCTGTTATGTTTTGGGGGCTGTGGAGAAATGTTTTTAAAGGGTTTCTTTAAAAGCCTGAGGCCAGCTCTGCCAGTGCTAAAACAGTCAGGGGTGCCTGAAACTCTGAACCTTTAATTATTTTTTTTAAAGGATGGGGGCAAAGGAAAGGTGGCACTAATGGGAGAGACACAGAGGTATGCTAGACCTGAGCATAGCTATACTGGCAAACCTTTTAAAGTGTAGACAAGTCCAAAGGCCATGGAAGGATATTCATTATAAAAATCTTATTTGAAGAAGTTAGATAAAGGATGACTTTTTAAAAAATGGTCCATAATTTGCTTGGCTGATTTAACTGTTCTAAAAGTGAAAGCAAGATAGCACAAATGGTTAAAAGGTGTCAACTGCATGCACTCTGCATCCAGCTGCTTACATCCTGTATGGGAATTTAAGTGGAAACCTAACTTCCCATTCACCACAAACTGTGGATAATGTCATGAGACATTGCTCACTGGAAACATAACATTTAAGTAATGTAAAATTCTGAAACAACATTGCTTTTATATCCCTTTCAGTACCTTTAGGATTTGTGATTTTCCACATCAAAGGAATACTTGAACATGGTATATACTATCCAGGAGCTTTGATTGAATCCATTTACTAGAATTACCCCAAGAGAAAATTGCACCAATAAGGCAACACTGACAACAACTAAGAGAATTCCCAGAGTTTCCTAATTAATATGGAATTAGTCAATAGTAAGTCTAAGATTTTTTCATGAATATTTTTAATAAAAGACAGGTCATGGGCAATAAAGAAAACTTCATGGAATCCATGATACGTCCCTGACTTTTACTAAAAATATCCATCTCAAAATGCGGAACTGATAGGCTGCTGTGGGGGACTGGCTGGGAAGGGCTTGGAACTCAGGAATCCCCCTCCCCTGCAGCTCTGAGCTATGGAGTCTCCTGTCACCAGAGTTTGGGAGCTGTGGGGACTAGACAGGAGCTGCAGGGTCTCCCCTTTTCCATGGCTGCTCGGAACACCCCCCGTGCCTGCAATGGCAAGGAACTGTGGGGTACCCCACACCCACAGTGGACTGGACCTGTGCAGAGCTGTGGGGGTCCCACAGAGCTGTGGCAGCTGGGGAGCTCCAGGGAGCTGTGGGGAGCTCGCCAGTGGCCAGGGACAGCCAAGTCCTCCCTGCTGCCCACAGCAGTCAGGAGATCTCGGGTTCCCCCTTGCTGACCATGGTGGCTGAGAGCTGTTGGGGCAGCTGTGTCCCATGGTGGCCAGGAACTATGGGGTTCTCCCACTATCTATGGTGGCCAGAGATTTTGGGGGTCCCCCACCACCTGCAGCAGCCAGGAGCTGTGGGGTACCCTCACCACCTTAGAGCTTGGAGGTCCTGCTGCCTTGGGTGGTGAGGATATGCTGCAGGTCCTAGCCACCCCGGGACCCTGCAGCTGTCAGCCTGTGTGTTAAAGTCACAGAAGTCTTTGGAAGTCAGGGATTCCATGACTTTCGTGACATCCATGACAAAAACATAGCCTTACTTGTTAGCTAGCACTTCTCATCTGAGAAAGTATCATGTACAACCCAGTCTAAATACTTTCTTCTGTCCCCAACAATGTTGCTTGCCCAAAGTCCTGGCTTTATTCAAAGACAGTCTGCCAACAGCATGACCTAGAACTGTTTTAGCACTTTTCTAGGAAGAAATGGGTGTCATTATGTCCATGTCATTATGGATTTGTCTTGAAGTAGATAGGGCCTAAACCTATGGGAAAGCACATTCACTCTCATAGCTTTTCTACAGCAAATAGTACAATAAAGCTTGGAAATCTAGCCGTTTTGCTCTTAGCACTGTTATGGTGAAAAATAAATGTAAGTTCCTAAAACATATTATAAAAGTAGTCAAGTTGAAAAAAGGGAACATGATATATACATGCACTGACTTTCTTTCTAAAGTAAATGTCTTTGGTTTCCAAGCATGTTTAGCAGCTGCAAAACTTCAGAATGCAGCTGTTGCATGCAAAACCCCTAATTCACACACTTACCTATTTTGCATATGTACAGCAGATGCTCATAACAATGAACAAGAGGCTGCACTTTAGGCAACTGCCTTTGAAAGTCTGACCCTGCGTTCTGAGATTTCTTTTTTTTAAAAAATCATTGAATGATCTTGGGACACATGATCCCCACTCTTCTCATGCGTGGATGGTAGTTAAAAAAAAAAAAAAAAAAAAGAAAAGAAAAAGTCAGCTGATGCAGTCAGGTAGATGAGAAAGAAAGGCATTTCCTTTTGACCACACAGAATCTCTTCAGTGGGTTTACCATTGGCATTGGGTTTGTTGTTCATAAAAATTTATACAAAAAACTATTCATATCTGAAATCAACAACAATGAACATCTCCTGGTATAAAGCCAGGCTTACAAAACCAACAGTTTTGTAAACAGTACTGCTGCATCGAAGTGTAATTCTCAGATTTGAAACAATTCTAAAAATCCATAGCGGGTACATTTTATGAACATATGGTGCTAAGAACATCCTGTCTGCTTCTACAGCAAAAGGAAACTCAAATAGAGCGCGTTTATCCACTGGGTGGAGGTTGACAGATCCATACCATTATCCCCTTCTTTGCATATCCTGAAGAAACCCTCCCCAAGTCCTCCAACAAGGAGAGGGTTCTCTAAGTTTCTAGGGGTACCCTGGCTGCTCTCTAGGGCAGGGGTAGGCAACCTATGGCAAGGGTGCCGAAGGCAGCACATGAGCTGATTTTCAATGGCACTCACCCTGCCCGGGTCCTGGCCACAGGTCTGGGGGGATTCTTCATTTTAATTTAATTTTAAATAAAACTTTTAAAATCTTATTTACTTACATACAACAATAGCTTGTATATATATTAAAGACTTATAGAAAGAGGCCTTCTAAAACCATTAATGTATTACTGGCACACAAAACCTTAAATTAGAGTGAATAAATGAAGACTCGGCACACCACTTCTGAAAGGTTGCCGACCTCTGCTCTAGGGAATTGTGTCCCACTCTATGAAGAATCCCCCCCACCAAAATGACTACAAACTTGAAGCATGCCTGCATGATGCTGTAATACTCAGCAAGATTATGCTGACTATGGGCCCCACATATGTGGGGCAAGTAGTAGGTAGCAGAGAGCTATGGTAAGCATCTTGTATGAATCATGCTGCCATGGAGCTCAGAAGGCAGTGGAGAGTTTCAGGGCCTCTGAGGACCTATAGAACAGATGGTCAAATCTGCCATTAATTTTGAGGGTGGATGGAGTATACCCCTCATAAGACCTAGTGGAGGAAACTTCCTAAATAGGAATTTATAAAGAGCTTGCAGGGTTTTCCCTACAGCTAGGAGACAAATTTTGGTTCAATGTATTCATTTAAGGTGTAATTTTAAACATATTATAATAGCACCTTAATTGGTCTTGTCTACAACAACATCACTGAGAGATCAATAAAGACAAGGATTTCAGTGGGGGAGAGGTGTGGCAATGAGGAGGGTGGCTACCTACAGTTTTAGTGAATTCACTGGCAATCACAAACAACCCCTAACCCCCAAGAAAACACACTGAAGTCTTTATTGTACTTTCTGACTTCCTGCCCCAGTGCTGCTTGTTAGACTCAGCTCCTTAAGACAGCAATTCACAGCTGGATAAATCGTATAAGTCCCCATTTCATGGAAACTAACATATCTTTGCTGAAAATTCTGAAAAGTGTTAATCCTATCAAAATCACAGGTCTTTTCGTCCCAAACTTCTGTAATTCCATAATATGTAGCAATCTCATTAGGCCTGCTAAGAAAAGCTAAAACTCCTCAGGAAAGACTGTCCTTTGGACAACATTAAAAATCCTGCTATGCTTAAACTCTCCAATATCATACCATGCTCGCTCAAGATATCTATTTCTAGGAAATTAGTTACTGCATGTGGCTGCAAAGAATGCATATACATATTAAAGATGGCTTATCAATGAACAATATATTACTGACAGCTGTTAGATTTTATGCAAGTTTTTTTTTAAGTTATGTTCAGAATCAATAGATAATATATTGAAACCTAAAGGGGAAGGTTAGTGGGGCTTGCTGACCACACTGTTTTTTTAACCATACAATCTATATTTTTATCTGAAACATTTTTGAACTGTGCACATTAGTCGGAGTGGATTTATTATTAGAAATTAGAGACACTCAAAACTGTATTAATTTTGCACAGAGCTGGAAGAATATGTAACATGCTATATTCACTATTGAATTCCAATTCATCAACCAGATTTTTTTTTTCATATTACTATGAGCTTTTCAAAGCAGCAGTTCTGTAACAGAGCCTGATCCTCCACTCATGGAAATCAAGGGCAAAACTGATTAGAAGTATTAAATTATTTTATTTTTACCAAATTTTTCTGTTAACCCTGTGGCTTAATCTGCTAACTGTCTATTTTTTGGAGTCTTCAGAACAAGACTAGATGCCTTTCTGGAAATAATGATTTAGTCAAACACAAGTTATTGGGCTCAGTACAAGGGTAACTGGGTGAAGTATAAAGTTCTGTGTCAGACAGGAAGTCAAGTTAAAGGATATAATGGTCAGCTCTGGCCTAAAACAGTATGATTATCTAGTCTGACCTGCATGATACAGGCCATAGAATCTCACTCAGTAATCTGTGCATCAAGCCCATAACTTTTGTATGAGTTATAGCACATCTATTAGAAAGACAACATGGCTTGATTTAGAGGCTTCAGGGGATGGAGACTCCTCCATATCCATCAATAAATTACCCTCACTATTAAAAATATGCACCTTGTTCCCAGTCTGCTAGCTTCATCTAGCTTCAGCTCACTATAAGGCATGTTTTTCAGATCTTGACTCATTCTTATATCTCTTTTCTGAGCCCTCTCCAATTTTTCCAAGGCATTGTTCTTGAAAGACGAAGGTTGTTGTCTTGAGATTCTTGATAGGAAAGGAAGGATGGTCCAGTTGTTTAAGGCATTATTTGGAGACTTGGGAGTCCCAGATACGGTGACCATACAGCAAGTGTGAAAAATTGGGACAGGGGATGGGGAGGTAATAGGAGCCTATATAAGAAAAAAGACCCCAATATTGGGAATGTCCCTATAAAATCGGGACATCTGGTCACCCTAGAGTCTAGGGCCTAGACCCAGGTTCAAGTTCTTGTCCTTACTGAACAGGATATCTATGACAGAGAAAGTAATTTTCTCTCTCTGCCTCAGCATAATAGTACATCCCTCCCTCTCAGTAGTGCAGGGCTAGTGGCAGCAGGGAGAAAGGCAGGTCCAGGTGGCTGATCCCTTCCAACTGACTGCCTGTTTAGGGGAAGCACTGCTATCCCAAGGCCAATAATGCCACACACCTTTGGAGTGGGATGTAGAAAAAGGTATCCTCCTTTGTTATTGGAACTGGTTGCTTTTTTTCTTTGGCAGTGGGGCACCCCTTAGGCCTGCCTGGAAAATATTGGAAAATAAACCCCCATGTGGGAGAACAGATACCTATCCAGAGTGGGATCAACTTACTCCAGGCCCTCACCACCAAAGGGGGAAGCACTGAGTCCACCAAGGTTCAGAAGGTGCCTTGCCCCTGTACTTTCAATAGATAGAGCCAACCAAAAGGTATTACAAAAGCAGGGATGATAAAATGCGATAAAGGGTGAAATTTATCCTGGTGCATAATGCTTAAAGCCATATAGTGGGAATGTAGAGTTTGTGCATCCCTTATATATGCAAAGGGGCTGTCTGCCAGCTCCAAGTAGGCCACTGAAGAAGAATTGGGACTGGCCAATAAAATATGCACCTAAATGGATCCAGTGGCCCACATTTTCTTCAGAGTGACATCAGCCATTGTGTCAATCCATAGGTTGGTACAATAACATTGTATTATAGCCCCTCGTCCTGGGTGTTTCTGTCTATTCATTTCCTTAGGCAATTCCGGACATAAAGCTCAGTTACACAGGCTGTGCATAGGGAGGAGTGAATTTCATTCATAATAAATGAGGACGAAGGGATAGCATTCCCTTCAGTTCAGGAATGAATTCACATCAGGAATGAATCTGGCCCATTTGTTCTTTACTCTCGCAGAAGGGGCCCTTTGAGAAATGTTAGTCTGTCCAGAAAGTCTCACTTTCTGAGTCAATGTCATAGTTCATCCCTGCCTACACTGGCCAGAGGAACCTCATTAGAAGTGCATGTGCAGTTCTGGTCTCCCATGTTGAAGAAAGATGAATTCAAACTGGAACAGATGCAGAGAAGGGCTACCAGGGTGATCAGAGGACTGGAGAACCTGCCTTGTGAGAGGAGACTTAAGGAGCTTGATTTGGATATACTAACAAAACAAAGGCTGAGAAGAGACATGACTGATCTCTATAAATACATCACAAGGATAAATGCCAGGCAGGGAGAGAAGTTATATAAGTTAAGGGCAAATGTTGGCAAAAGAACAAATGGATATAAACTGGCCTTCAACAAGTTTGGGCTTGAAATCAGGTGACTTCTAATCATCAGAGAAGTTAAGGAGTTTCCCTACAATGCTATATGTTCCCTTCACATCTGCTCTTAGCAACTATCTCCAGTAGCCAGAGATGAGACACGAGATTGGGAGGGCTCTGAGTTACTACAGAGAATTCTTTCCCAGATGTCTGGCTGCTAGGTCTTGCCCACAAGCTCACTAATCACTGTATTTGGAAGAGGAAGGAATTTTCCTGCATGGCAAATTGGCAGAGACCTTGGGGTTTTTTTCCACCTTCCTGTATAGCATGGGGTGCCTCTGCAACTGGAAGACTTTAAATCAAGCCTGAGGACTCCAGTAACGCAGCCAGAGGTTATTGACCTATTGCCAGAGTGGGCAGGAGAGGTTCTGTGTCCTGAGATGCACAGTAGGTCAGACTAGATGATTATGATGATCCCTCCTGGCCTTAAAATCTGTGAGTTGAGCTATCAGAACAAAATCACTAACAGTTTCAATAGGAGGGATGACCTTAAGCCAATGTAAAAATGAGTTGCAACATACTGTATTTCATAGACAACTTACATAAATTAAAGCCTGATTATAATACATTTTGGCCACAGTTTTTGTTTGTCAGGTATTTCACAAGATGGTGAAATACAGAATCACATGCACCCTATTTTGCATTGGTAATTGAAACAAATTAGTATGATCCCCTCAGACTCATGCAATGGTTATTTTTGAGATTGAGTTACCACAAATTCTCTTCTTATTGCACAAGGATAATAAGAACTAGTGTTATTAAAAAAAAAAAAAAGAAGAACCAATAAATTGAGCAACAATTATTTCTCAACTTTTTATTTGTCATGAATGACCCATTACTAAAGTGACCAGACAGCAAATGTGAAAAATCAAGATGGGGTGGGAGGTAATAGGAGCCTATATAAGAAAAAGGCCCACAAATCTGGACTGTCCCTATAAAATTGAGATATCTGGTCACCCTACCCATTACAAAATTATATTTCCCTCACTGCCAGTATTACACTTATTCTACCCTCCACCAATGACCACCACAACACATATTCCTGAAGAAGGGGAGTTTTATCTTTAAAAGATTTGATTGAAATTGACTCTATTTATGTTGACAAAGAGATTATCAACTTGAAGTTGACTCAGTTTTAATCAAGAGTTCAACTCTTATGTACTATATCAGAACCCAAGTCCTCTTTGGGGTTAAGAGACAAATATACCCCCAAGGAACGAACAGAAGCCAACCTAGAGGGTTCCATTGCTTTTTCTTTTTAAAGTTTCTGCTTTACTTTGCCAAAGTACTTACATGAACATGACATATCTGACTTAGTGTGTTCCTGCATTTTATTTACAGAACAGCAAGCTTTTTAGTTTGGTCTAGGAGCCTTTTTATGTTTAAGGGTTTATGCAGTGATCCATACAGGCTCTGATTCAGTCAGTCCACCCCTGGGCTGGATGCAGGAAAGGCAAAAGGGGACAGTAGAGAGTGGGAAGGAAGATAGAAGAGGGTTGTTCAAACCACCTTTGTTCTCTCTCTATTCTGGGATAGTTGAGGGGCTCGTGAAGCCTCCCCCATCAGCTGGAGCAGCTCTAACTCATGCTCTACTAACCATAGGAAGCAGAGAATAGCTAGAGCACAGTGCACTGTGGATACCTATCCTCTCTGGCTCTGGCCTTTCCACTCCCTACCCCATATAGTAGGCTATTCCAGCTGCTTTTATGAAAGCACTGGATGCCCCTTACACAGGATTTCCATTCCCTTTATGCCACCAAAATGGCATAGAAGGCTACAGTGCAGCAGACTCGGTACCACAGTACACAGCAGGTGTTTGATTTCATAAAGTTTTCTTTGATTTCTTCATTTTTTCAGGTATTTACTGTAAAGTCACAGCTACTCCATTATCCCTACCAATTTTTGTGAGCCTTATAACTATATTTTTCTTCTTTTAAAAAATATTCTGCCTCTGTTGTTGCTTTGTGACAGATTCATATAAGGAGAAAAGCCTACGATACAGGGAAAAGTGTGAAACGTACTATGAACAGATTGCTGCCAAATGTATAAAGTAAACTAAAAACATATTAGTAGATGGAGGTGGTGGGTGAAGGTTGGTGCCTCATTAAAATTCAGTTTCTTAAAACTGTTCAACAGACCACCTGGATCTAATACTAGTTTCATAATATAAGCCTACCTGTCACAGGTCCGGGCTGCCCTGCGTTCTCTGTACTCTCAGTAAAGGTCTTCACAACATTTTCCAGTGTTTCCCAAGTGTCCTTTATTTACAATACATGTGCGTGGTTCCCAAGTGGTGAAGAGTGCTCCCCCAATCCCCAGACAGTTACCCCACTGTCTTGGTTCCCGGGCCTCCAGGCCCTCGAGGCACCTTACTTGCAGCCAGGAGACAGAGCTAGTGCCTCCTCCTCCCTGCCTGGCCTCCCTAACTGACCATGAGTCAGGGCTTTTGTAGCCTGGTCAGCTTTCTGCCTCAGCTGTGGTCCAACAGCCCCTGCTCACTCTGTGAGCCTATGCTCCTTAGGGCCTCCAGCTGGGCTCCCCTGCCTGATACTACCAGCTCCTGCTCCTGGGCCTCCTGCCAGGAAGCAGCGTTTAAGTTGCAGAGGCAGAGCATTTCAGGGGTTTTTACCCCTGCCCTGCCACACATCTCCCTCCTGCATGAAGCTGCAAGCCTCCGCCTGCCCCTGCCCCTTTTGGGCTGGACAAAACCCGACTTTACTGGGAGCTCTCACCCCTCCATTGTTGGTTCCTGCGGACCCTCCCTGGGGTCTTCAGGGCTTTGCCCACATCGCCCATAAGGGCAGCTCCCTCGCCCATGCCCTTTTGCCAGGCATAGGCTGCACCCTTGCTCCGACGTCAGCTGGACATCTAGGTGCCCCAGTTCGGGGCTCCGTTGTCCGTCCCCCTGATCCTCCTTGTCTCCCCACTTCTCTGGGGGTTCACACTCAGGGTATGCTTCCCCAGAGCGTTTATCAGCCCCACAATGCCAGCATTCCTCCCTGGCTTTTTCTTGTTGTCTAGGAGTTTTTATATTGGACCCCCTCCCTTCCCCTACTCGAGGGGAGAGGGTCCATTTCCCTTTGGGGGGGCTTGAGGTCCCCCCTCGCCAACTTCTGTTCCCTTGTTTGGGTCATCCCCAGTCCCTCCCTTAAGTCTCTTGCCCCAGCTCGGGGCTTCCCTGAACGGGGTTCTCCAGTCACCACCCAAGAGGACTGGGTATGCTAATTTCCGCACCACCCCTACCCGCTGCCACTGGAAGCGTCCCTCCACTTCCAGGGGCGCCTGTGCCACTGGGTACCTATGGGTGTCTCCATGGATACACCAGAGGGCCAGCTTCGCCCTCCGGACCACCCAATGGGGCTTAACCAAGGTCTTTCTTACTAGGGACTGGGTGGAAGCTGAATCCCATACCGCTTCCTGGGCCTCCCCCTCTAACGACACCAGCACCGTCAAAAGAGGGTGCCCCCCCCCCCGCTCTTCCTGGCCCTCCAGTCCACCCACAGAAGTTGGCTAATCCATAGTCCATCTGTGGGCAACCTTGTTTTATATGGCCTGGGCACCCGCACTGCCAGCAAGTCAGTTCTTTGCCGCGGGTGGGCCCTTGGTCCGGCCCTCTCCTTGGTGGCACCTTGGGTGGGCCTATGCTTGGTCCGGCACCCCTGACCGGCTTCGCCCCACGCCGAGGGCCCTCCACTTCGTGGTACTCTTCAATCAGCCTGATCGCGTCAGCTACTCAAGCCGGTTGGTGCCTCCGGACCCACCCCCGCACTGGGTCAGGAAGTCCACGGAAGAACTGTTCGAGGACCAGCTGGTCCATCACTTCCTTCAGGGACTGCGCATGTGGCTTCAACCACCGTGTGGCCCAGTCCAATAGTTTTTGGGCATAGGCCCTGGGCCACAGACCCTCAGTCAACCGGGCCTCTCAAAAGTGCTGCCGATACCTTTCGGCCGAGAGTCCCACCCGGTCCAATATCGCGGCCTTGACCGCGTCATAGTCCTGGGCTTGGGTGTCACCCAGGGCCATAAGTGCCGCTTGGGCCTCCCCACCTAGGTATGGGGCCAAGCACAGTGCCCAGGTCCTCCGCTCCCAGCCAGCCGTGCTGGCCACCCTTTCAAAGGTCCCCAGGAAGGCGTCGGGGTCATCTGCCGGGCCTATCTTACAGAGACCCCATCCTGGTGGTTTGGCCCTCTCCCCCGCTGGTCGGCTCACCATTTTCTGCAGGATCTGTTGTTGGGTGGTGGACTGCTCGCAGATGAACTGCTGCAGCGCCGTCTGCTGCTCCGTCTGCCATCTCATCAAGGCTTCTTGGTCTGTTGGGCCTGTTGCATCTCCTGCACCGTTGTCACCAGCCACTTCCAGGTCTCCTCCATGCCTGCAGCCACTGATCCCATTGGCTAAGAAGGTCCCGGACAAGCTCCCAGTGTCACAGGGTCCGGGCCGCCCTGCGTTCTCTGTACTCTCAGTAAAGGTCTTCACACCGTTCTCCAGTGTTCCACCCAAGTGTCCTTTATTTACAATACATGTGCATGGCTCCCAAGTGGTAAAGAGTGCTCCCCCAATCCCCAGACAGTTACCCCACTGTCTTGGTTCCCGGGCCTCGAGGCACCTTACTTGCAGCCAGGAAACAGAGCTAGTGCCTCCTCTTCCCTGCCTAGGCTCCCTAACTGACCATGAGTCAGGGCTTTTGTAGCCTGGTCAGCTTTCTGCCTCAGCTGTGGTCCATCAGCCCCTGCTCACTCTGTGAGCCTATGCTCCTCGCGGCCTCCAGCTGGGCTCCCCTGCCAGATACTACCAGCTCCTGTTCCTGAGCCTCCTGCCAGGAAGCAGCGTTTAAGTTGCAGAGGCAGGGCATTTCAGAGGTTTTTACCTCTGCCCTGCCACACTACCTCTGAACCTTCCAATACTGACACTCATATTTTCCTGTATGATCACAACATACCAATAATTTTTAAGTACAAAATTTGTCTAAAGATGTACTCACTGAATACGAAATAATAATTTTGCAATTCATAACAAAGTTAATTGGTGGTAGGAACAGGAAAGAGGGCAAACTGATTTCTATGATACAGGGGGAAAGCATCCTTATAAACACATTTTATTCTTAAACCATCATTTGTTGCCAATGGCACAATGTTCAATAAAATGTGTATCACATGTTTCAGACAACTGAGGATTAGATTCTACAAAGGGGTGTCCTTTCCTTAGCTTCTATTTAGCCTTCTTACACACACCCACTCACTCAATACTACCTGAGGGCTGGCAGCACAGCATCTGCTCCTGCAGCTGCTGCTCCCACGTCACCGTCCTTCTGGAGCCCAGACTCTAGAGTCTGGGCTCTCTTCTTCTCTCACTCCCCTCCAAAGAGCAGAAATGAGGGACAGAGGAGCTGCAGCATTTCCTGCTACCCCAGTTGCCAGTCAGCAGCCCTTGTCCCACCAAACATGATCTGAAAATACAGTACACTGCAACCAGGAGCCCAAAAGGGATATCTTCTGGTCTAGTGTACTGCATAATATGGTACCACAGAGAAGTTCAAATAGGAAGTCCTCAGGTGTCTAGGCAGAGTTGAGGGAAACATTTGTTCTAGTTCTGCAGGAATTAATTCAGGGAGATGTGACAGCCTGTCTTATACAGGAGATCAGACTAGATTACCACAGTCATCCTTCTGGCCTTAGAATCTATGAAAGATGTTCAGAGCAGCCTCAGAGTGAGCAACTATTGGAGTCTGCTTTCAAGTGTACTACACAACATAGAACGACTGGTAGTTCCACTCCTAAAGAGAAGCCTAGACAGGTTAAGAAGAAGGGTACTGGGTTATGTGGTACAGACTACAAAGTGTATCCTTTTCAGGCTCCTATTCTACCCTATGACTTTTCCAAACAACAAACATGCAAAGATTCCCATCACTATGGCTTCTAAGCACAGAACTCTATAGCACATCTTAAAATATGCTTAGTCTTTTACCAACCCTGCCATTTTGATTAAACTAGCGCTGAAGAACTAAATAGCTGGATTTTTTTAAATTAAATATTCATACATTTTAAAAAATTACATTGACAGCCTCATGCTAGATTCTCAAATTAAAATAGAGAGAGAGCAATGCTGCTCTTAGTTACAATAGTATACGGCTTCCAATTTCAATAGCACTATGAACAGTAATGAAGTTAATTATGCATGTGTTTGCAGGATCAGACAAAGTCAATAAAGTTATTTCAGATTTACCACCATGTAACTGGGAGCAGCATATACCCATTTAAGTGTTTGCCTATACTAGAAATTTTACCTAGAGTTGAGTTGTCTGGCAAGCAATTAAGTTAACCAACACATATCTTGTTTAGAACATGTGTGTCCAGGATCAAGCATATGTGGAGTGACCAGACTAGCATACACAAATGAGTTAGCTAACTCAAGTTATTTCACAATTAACTGACCCAAGTTAAACATTCTACTGTTGACAATTCCTTGGTGGCCGGTAGTCTTAGGATCTTATGCAGATATGAAACAAGCTGTTATCAGATGCTCACTGAGAAACAATGATTCATCATTAGCTTTGTAAAATCCAGGAATACCTGTTTTTGTGGTTTTAATATTTCAGTCTAGACAGTCTTTAGTTTCAGTTTACTTGTTGAGAGACACATAGGTGAGAAGTAAACAATATTTTTTTCACAGAGGTACAGACCACAAACAATCCAGACAAGCATAACAGATTGCTACCAGCAGACCAAGAACAAGAGACTGCACTCCATACATGCTTAGTAACAGGATGATTTACTGGGTTAATCAAGCCAGACATATACATTTGACATTCCATGAAAATTAAGTTCAAAAACATCAGACAAATAAGCAAAATTATGGTAGGTGCTTAAAGTTAGAAACTCATGTTTCTATGTAGCCATACAGCTGTATCCTAAAAACTATTTAGGTATCAAGACACAACAGCCATTTTTGGGGGTGGGGAGTTTAGGGGAGTCAGTTTTGCTACCAAGTACCCCTGTATGTTCAATCATCTCCCTTAAGATACTTCGTATTTCAAAAACGTATGAAGTATATGGCACATATTCTTAGGCACTAGGTAATGGTTCAAACATGAATCTTTCTCCTCTGCTTTTTTCTTTTAATTAAAGAAGCCAAGATCCAACATCACAGGGAAAACAAAATCCTCACCAAAGCAAACAGTATTTGAGACAAGAAACAGGAGAAACCAGACAGCTACTCAAATGCTGCAAGAACATCTAAAAAGGGTTGGGGTGAGGGTGGGGGAAAGAAATCGAGATCTCAAAACCGAGAAATTTAATTACTCCAGTACTTCGTTATCTTTCTTTGATCTTAATGTTGTTAATCATCAGATGAGTCTGGCAGCAATTCAGAAACAAAACACACACCACCCTACATAGTGGTATTTAAGACTAGTTCATTCAAAGGACAAATTACTGTTACCAGTATCAGCCTTAAGTACATATGGCTCCCAACTTACATTAAATCACATTGTAACCATTTTTAAAAGTTCCAGTTATTAGTGGCACAAGAGAAGCTACATGTATGTAGTATTGATATGCCTCAAAATCTGTTGTATACACACAATAACACATAAACAAGCCATTTTGGACTTTTCTGTCTGCTCAGCCTTCCGCATCAAAGGAACAACCACAGTAGTTATTTTTAAGGTCTTGAGAAAACAGGACAAATGTTTGGTTTCAATTTTCTATTACAAACCCATCAAAATAAAGCATAGTCCACACTTCGCTGATACTATGGTAACTACTTATTGTTACGACCTAACACACTGGGTTGGAAACGTTTTATGATTTGGGAAAAATTTCAAATCTGTTTAAAAAATGCTGCACACTTCAAAAATAATGTGTGTGTGTGT
>ML677363.1:20941759-21097218 GCA_007922305.1 Dermatemys mawii | reverse complement strand
ATATATACACACACACACACACACACAGTGGGACCCCGCAATACCGCGACAATCGGTATCCAAAAAAAATCAATCACGATAATCGCAGGGTCGCAGTATTGCGGGGTTCCGCTGCATCAAAGCAGCGCCCACCACCGACATCGGGAGCCAGCTGTATCCCGCGCTGTACACGGATTCGCGCTATCACGGGGCGCAGTACTCCGGGGTCCGACTGTACATACATACACACACACACACACACCACTGCCATTGTGTTGCAGATTATAGATACTGATTTTTTTTATCTAAGTATCTCAAAAATGTTTTACTTAGGGCTTGTCTACACACAGAGGTTGCACCAGTTTAACTGAGCCGGTATAACCTACATTTGTATTGGCACAACTGTGTGTTTAGATCAGACCTAACATCTAACCTCACCAGATCCTATAGGGATACATAAGTATTAGTAACTCGATTTTACACACAAGTAAATAAGGCACAAAAAGGGCTACAATTTCAAAATCTAGAAGGCATCTTGTGCACAATATACACATGTGAACCCATGTTTCTATATACAAATACAAATGTTTCTAGGAAAACATTCCCTGTCCCCTTACCTCTGTGTAAACCACACTGCATGTTTAGAAAATCCAGCCATGTGTTATTTATCCCAGGTCACACTACAAGCCCATGGCAAATAAATCAGGACTAGAACTTCTGTATCTGGGCTTCCAGTCTTATTTTTAACCACAAGCCATACACACATGTACTTCTATATACCATTAGCTATTTTTGGTATCTTTGTCAGAATTGCATTTAAAAAAAAATAAGGAAAAACCCTCTGAATGCTGTGAATATATATATTTTTAAAAAACCTTAATATTTAGCACTTACATGTAGCTACCAAGCACCTTACAGATAGCTAATCCTCACAACACCCCTGCAAGGTTGTCACTGTCACCACAGTGGGGATGGGGAGAAAAGTTAAGATACAGTGGGGCACCTTTACCTAAGACTGCACAACATCAGTGACAAAACTGGGATCAGAACTCAGAAGTTCCTGCTTCCAGCCACCAGTTCATACCAACGATGTTAGCATTCTAAAGGGTTAGCAGAGTTTAAGCCACAAAAGGTTCTGAAAAGCAAGCACAGTTTTTAAGGTTAAATGGTATCTTTTCTTCAGACTGATAACAGAGCCTGTCTGGTCTAGATGCACTGTTGCCTGTGCTTTTCATGGTATTAACTAGGTCTCACTGGTGAAAGTGGTATAATTACTCATTAAGACAAAATTTTGGTATAAACATGTAATGGATAACAAAAGATGTTTCCAAAAGGGACATAGGAAGGAATATTTTTGCATTAACCTTTTATATAGCAATCCCTGTATTTTACAGCTGGATCACCTTATATAGTTAGAATAAAAATTCACTGTGAGCTACCCACATTCCAGTAGCTATGAAGGCCATAGGGTGTTTGGTGTGAGAGATGCCACATAACACATTATTCTGGACACATTTTCCACAGGGACAGAAAGCGAGAATCAGTGATCCACACCTCTATTGTGTAATCATCCACAATTAATACTGTTTTTTTTTACAGGGCAATATTTGGATGTATCATGGTGCTTTATAAAATGCATCACAGGCTACTTAAATCAAAAGCAGTATTGCACTGTTTATTTTAATCTGAACATTTCCCAGATTAATACTAAAATTAATCATACTCCTGAATTATTAGATTACAGACTAGATGTACTAAATTTGCTCAGTTTCAAAATGTCTGAAGAGGTGTTAAGAGATACAAAGTAACCCCGCTGCTTTTCTCAGCTTTGGCAGCTATTTCTTGTTCCCTTAACTATGATTCCGTATCAGCTGACCAGACAGACAGCCTGGCTAATAGATGATTGTTCAGAGCTTGGTACTCTTCCCAAATGCATTTCCGATATGAAAGAGGCATCCTTCCCATCCCCTAAGTTATATATTTTAAACATACATGCTCACATTTACATAAACTGTGCCTACATCTTCAAGGATCTGTCCACATGACATTGTAAACCTCGGTCTGTGGGACCAAGGCTTGTGGGTAGGTGTTTCCAAGCCTATGCTTGAGTGTCCACACTATAATGTGGACCAGATCTTACGGTCGCTGGACCTTGGTCTTACAGTCATGCTAACACAGTGGTTCTCAACTCATTCCACGGACCACCAGGCCAATCAAAAAAATTTTGTGGACCACCTCTTTTATTTTATTTTTTTTGGTTGTTGTTGCTGTTGAGACATGATTAAAAAGAGCAGACACATTTTGGTTTGAAATGTATTTATTTCTTACTAGATGATTCTCCTCTCATTGACAAGCTTTTCAGTATTTGGAGTGGTACTTGATAATGCACAATGAATATCACTATCCACTGCGAGCCAATTCCTCTGTTTGGACTTAACATGAAACAAACATGAAAATCCCATCTCACACATATAAATTGATGCAAATGGCAAAATAAATCTGATCGCGTGTGCTGACAGATTTGGGTAACTCCCGGTCATGCTGGCCCAAAATTTCTCTATGGTAGACTGCTGATACACATCTTGGGTCACAAAATCATTTTCAGATCCAAAAATTCCTCCTGCAGATCCTCTGGAACACTATTAAGATCTGCTGTGAATGGATTCCTCATGAAAGATAATCCATCCTTTGTCCTGTCCACCTCCGGAAAGTATTGCTGGAATTCGTCTTGTAGCTTCCGTAAATGATCAAGAATTTGCATCTGAATGGCTTCCTTTTTCCCAAGTATGGCATCCACGTATGGAAACTGAACCAAAATATTGCTTTCGACTCTTACAATCCAGATTTCCAATTTGTCAAGAAAAGCCTTGATAATGCTTTGGTGAGAGAACATATTTGCACCTTTCCCTTGCAGCCGAAGATTCAGTTTGTTCAAGATTCCAAAAATATCGACAAGATACACAAATTCTAAATTTGAATGCATTAGCACATTTTGGAATTCCTCTTTCCCTTGAGCCTGGAGAAACAAATCCAACTCCTCTCTCTACTGGAAAACTCTGTTGAGTACATTCCCTGCTGACAACCACTGTTGTCAGCAGGGAACTTCTACACAGAAGTGTAGAACAGCAACACATCAAAGTCAGAACCCATGTCCTGGCAAAATCTTTTGAACAGGCTGGTGTTCGGAGCCAATGATTTGATGTAATTCACCACTTTCACCAACCCTTTGAAAATGGCGTTGAGTTGATCAGGCAATGTTTTTGATGCCAAATCTCCCCTATGAATGAAGCAATGAACTCCAGTTACCATTGGAGTGCGCTGTTTCACCAGTGTTTGGAAGCCTGATCTTGAGCCCAAGATGGCAGGTGCACCATCAGTGGTGACACCCCCAAAATTTGCCCAATCCAGACCATGCACTTAAAGAAATTGTTAACATTTTCCATCACATCCTGAGCCTTTGTGGTGGTATCAAGAGTCTTACAAAAAAGAAACTCATCTTTGAAGTCTCCCTCAACCATATATCGTGCGAACTTCAATAGCTGAGAGCACAATGTGATGTCAGTCGATTCATCCAATTGTATGGCAAACAAAGGAGATGTCTTTATTTCATCCACAGCTTGTTCATTGATGTTCTGTGATATCTCATTTATCCATCTCGATGTTGTGTCGTTAGAGACAGATACATCATTCAGCTTCCCTGCTGCTTCCTCGCCAAGAACTGGCTGCACCATCTCTTTTGCACAGGGGAGCACAAGTGTCTCTACAATGGTATGAGACTTTTTGGCCTGCACAACTTGGTATGCAACAATGTAGGAAGCAGTCACTGCATTGCTTGTATTTTTGTAGAATGCACCTGTTGAATCGAGGCGCTGTCGTTTCAGACCTGATAACCACCACTGAAAATAATCTTCGTCCTTTTGCAACAAGTTGGGTGACACTTTTCAAGATGGGGTTTCAGCTTAGCTAGCTTCATTGAGTCATTCCCCAAGACTCTGAAACAAATACCACCTTGTGGCAAATCCAGGCCTTCTTTTTCTTGACAAGTGAAGCCAAATGTGATATAATCCTTTATATACTTGCACTTAACATTCCTTCCTGTCATTGCTATTATCTCAGACCTGAGGGGTTACAATGAAATTTTGATTTTCCGAACGGACGATTTATTTTGAGAGATGTATGGTAACTATAAATCACTCTTATAGATGTCCCAAAATAAGTTGTCTGGTGGCAAAAATTGGAACTACAATATAATATCTATCCAACTCGCACTGCACACATTACATGTTCTATGAAAAAATAAACTATGGGGGTTAGTTTTTATCTCTTGTATTTGGTTGAGTAAAAACATATTTTAGGGGTTTTTTCCACAGATAATATTTTATTAACCTGCGATACAGGCGCTAAAGTATTATTTATTTTGGGAGTAGACCGTTTAACTTAGTACTGTCAAAACCGAAACTACTTTCACGCCAACCTGATAAATTCAACAGATTTAAACATAAAAGTTTGTGTCTTACCCCCGCGTTAAAATCCCCATATAAAAAAGCCACAAATGAAATAAAAAGTGTGTAATAAACTAACGAACGAACATAAAGCTGAAAATTGTGTGCAAACTTACATTTTACAACACAAATTAAAAACAAACTAAAACAGCACATTTAGCACCGAACGAATTACACGACAACCACTCAGCACGACAGTGGTAGCTACACTGATGCTCAGAGCCTTAAACAGAAGTTACTGGCAACACAACGCGGTCATGTCCTAGATGACAGTATGGATGACACACTGCATGCTTGTGAACACTGTGTAAAACAGCTTAATGGCAGTGCGTGCTCACACTATCTGACTTTGGACAATATTCGTGTGGATCAATTGAGAACCACTGTGCTAACATGTCCATACTGCATCATGAAGATCTTCTGGCTCAGAGCTGCAGCATGACCCAAGTTCTCATTGCAAAATGGCATGGCATGGACCCAGTCACAGCAGGTTCCTAGGAGCCAGGTCCTGAGTCAGACTGATTTGTGTATGGACAGAACTGGGGCTTGGATTCAAACCTGATTCAGAGCCTATTTATGTGTATTGTAGACATACCCCAATAGATCTGCAAGTGACTGCTGCCTTTTTTGTCTGTCTAGAAGAGTAGCTTGATTGTGCATATACACTTCACAACACTAAGCTGTGTAAAATGAAGTGGATTGGACAATTACTTTTATAACTTAGTTAAAGGATTTTTTTCCAGTCACTGTACATTGCAACAAATACTTTGTTTAGTTTCCCTTTGACACCTAGCACTGGTGCATAATGTTAAAAAAAAGGTGAGAGTCAAACAGGCTGTATGTGTGCTCACTTTCCAGTGGATCTAAACTCAAGTATATAGCTGAAAATGATGCATTGCCCTGAGAGTTCATACATGACCCAGCCTTTCAACTGCTGGGTTTTGGTATGCAACAAAGTAGTTACACATCACTATGTCATTTGGGATTTTTTGCCCTTTACATTAAAACGAGGAACGCCAGAACTTACAGTGAGTGCTTAAGTCACGTGGTTAGCCACTTTATGAAACGGTGGTGGTGGTGGTAACAGTAACAGCAATCATGCAGTCTTTGTTTCACTCTCGACAAGGAAATACAATCACACCTCCAGAATACACCTGGCAGTGAAGAGGAAGAATAACTGGTCCCTTTCATCCCCATGGGGCTATATATTACTCAGCTAATTTTAAGCATTTGAGCTTATGAACAAAAACCATTTTCCATCCATACTATTTATACTCCCTTAGTTTTAAGAGCTGAAGGGTTTTTTAGCTCTTGATTCTTTCTCCAGGCTACTACTAAAGTAACTCAGATGAATCATTTTTTACTGAAGGCCTTGCAGCCTACCTTGCAAATAACTTTACATTATGGCTATCATGTCTATGCGAGTTTCCATTCCATGGAGATTTTTATAATCCCTTATCAACACAGGCATTACAACCTCAAATACAGATCAAGTCTCTCCTCAGTAATATGCACAGAATTCATTTACAATGCCTAACAACCAAGGGCAGTATATAATCAGCAGAGTATCCTCTCTAACCCAAAGTCACTTTTTAAATATCTTTACTGGTTTAAGATGTTAGAGATGGTTATACAAAGTTTACCACTTTGTTGCACCTTCTCTTATCCATGTTCTTTGGTTTATTTCACCATCTTCCTATTTCATTTTGGTACTACCAATTATTAGGCCAAATCCTCAACTAAAGAAAGTCAATATAGATTCACTGAAATCAGAATTTATTTTTTATACAGTTGAATAAACTGAGGTAGAAGAAAACCAAATGACTTGTCAAATCAACTGAGCAGACTTAGGCACATAACTGGGAGAAACACACCCTGGGGCCCAGTTACCCTTTCAGTTGTGCAAGTCAGGAATGCCTGGCTCCCAGCTACTGAACCATACCCTGGCTCTCTCAGCCACGTCCCTGTGCCCCACCCTCATTTCCATCTCTGCCAGACTTTCTAAGACCTCGAAAGGTAACAAGGTGTTAAGAGTTCAACTGGAAAATAATCTTTACCTACCTCAGGATTATTTATTAAATGGTCATGTAGCACTAAGCCTTGCTTACTATCTCCTAGATCACACTGCAATGTAGTTAAGTAACAAGCATCTCTAAATTATTGTGTCTAATGTTACCACACCAAAATCAAATTCCAGAAGCAGCAGCAGCCACATTTCCAAGACTGACCAACAAATTTGGCCTAGCTTGGGACACCCAGAGCCTGATTTGCAGGTACCAAAAACTGAAATACACTCAAGTCAGTGGCCACTCTTGGGATGTTTTGTGTAAGATTTTATTAATTTACTGACAGAGTCCTATTGAACACAAACTATCTAGTTGTAGTTTAATGCCTAAAGCTCAGCCTGTAGCTGTGCCACTGCTGTGTCAGTGGGCAGTTAGGTCTTGTAGATTAATGAAGATATACTTTTAAAGTTCCACTCACTTTTATCTTGGCTGAAATAGTTAGAAACCTCAAGAAATAAATCATGAGATATAGACCCACTTCACGACTGAGAAGGACTGGATAGGAAACATTATACAAGCAAGCATTTGCATTATTTTGCAATAGTCACTTGATAAAACCCATTTAATCTCATTTAGAATCAGTCTCCCATCCAGCAATCCAATTCCAAACATGAATACTTACAAAATGACCCTTTTGTTTCAACCCAGTATCATTCTAGAACAGAACGTACACTATCTCCAGAAGGCAGAAAAAGGTGAAACATGACTGTGATCAGTATGACTACTCTAGATCTTGCAAAATCTGTTGCAGAAGTGGCAGTCACTGTATATGCACACCTGGATGCTGTCTGCTGCCTGGACATATCTCTATTAACATCACACTTTCTACAAAAGATTTCTTGTACATACAATTTGAAAGACCAAGTTATTTAAAAAACCTCAAGACTACATTTTTAGAAACCAATTGCCTTAAAATATTTTCTTGTCAGGAATTAGTAAAATAAAGCTACTAATTCTTATCTGTTTTTCATTCTTTGCCTAAACAACCACTAGAAAAACAATTGTACTGTAACACCATTGAATAGCTGAGACTTAATATTAGTAAATCAGTTTCAGATCCTCTGATCAAAGGCACTATATAATACACCCACTTTCTTATTAAAATTGCAGTCTCTTTAAATTAGGCACTATCGCTAAAATGTACCTCTATTACAGAATCTTGCTAAGCATATTTGCAGTGTGTCATCTACCTAATCACTACACTCTGACATCAGTTGCCTTATAGTAGGGTCTGATGTGCATGACAGTGTATATTTTAACTTTGTCTGAGGAGACTACTAGTGGAAATCAAACAACTGTCCACAAATTCTACATCATGTAAACATTTATTCTGTAACCTGACTACTCAGAAGGGTCAGATTTCATTGGGTGCTTAACAACCTGAAAGTGACTGGTTGCACAAAGGAACCAGTAAAGCTGAAAATGGGAACAAGGGAAAGTGTTCTATGCCACTTCCATTGATTTTTTTAATAGGAATTATCTCCCCATTGCTTTCTTGGGAACACAATCAGGTCTAAAGCTAGAAAGTCAGTCCAAGTATCCTGTTCTACCCATTCTATTTATTTTATAGAATAGGAAACAAAGTACGAACCTTATGGTACTTAAGGCATGATCAAATACTAATATTGGAGAGTTACTGTCTAGCTACTACCCACCCCCAAATCCCCTTCCCCGATTTCTAAAGTTTTGGCTACTCCTCGCGTTAGTGGGGTTTTTATTTGAAATAAAGCCTGACTTTGAATTTTCTACAGTGGGTAAGGTGTGAGATTCTCCTTTGGGGAGGGAGCTATTCCCAGGACTCAGAGGTTTGAGTAGTTACCTTTGTGGCTGTGAATAAAGAAAATAAACCCTTTTCTATAAGAAAGATTGACAAGCACTGAATTTCTATACAAAGCTTGCTGTAGGGTCACTGCATTACAGTAATACTGAGAAAAGACACTTTTGCAATGGCATTTAGTATAAATTACACCTTTCGAGGTAGGCTTTATAAGCTACTGAGAACAGTTTAGGTATCTTTAAATAGTATTTCAACAATGTACACAGCCCACGTGATAACTGATTGCATCAGAAGTCCCAGATCTTGTAAGCACATGCACAGAGCACCCAAAATAGTAGCTTCAGCGGATGTAGTGAGGGTGTATTAATTTTTTTATTTCCTGCTATTCGAATCTGCAGAGTAGGGAAGCTTCAAACAGCAGTCAAAAAAAGATGACGTTATATTCATAAGTACTTTGGGCCCAACGTCCTTTTCCTATTTAAAAATCAGGAGAGTTTTGCTATGAATTTCAAGAAGAGCAGGACCTAAGAGAACACGGGGCATTCACTTTCACACACACTTCTTACAGAAAAAAAGCTTTCCCTCCACCCCCCATTTTTCCTTATAGCTGAAATCACATTTTCTGCAATGTCAGTCAAACTGACACTGAACCAAGAGGCCATAAAGAGACAGTCAGCCACTACCTTAAAATGTCCTTTGCACAAACCAGTCACACTCATTATTTGAGAGCAGAGTCCTCAAAAATTGTGTAGGGAATATTAGATTTCATAGCTGTAGAATTATGGTCAGCTATAAGGTCTGACTATCCAACTGTGAACCTTCAACACAAATGCTGCATTTAGCTCTAGAACATTGCATAATTGCAGTGATCGCAGAGACTGATATTTCAAAGATAACATTTTCCTGTAATGGCACATGCTCAGGTATTTGGCATGGTCTTTAAAAATGCAATCGTTGTGGACAATAGGATATATGGGGTCTAGGTATTCTACCCAATTAATTAAATTTTCACAATCCCTACTGTGGATTCAATTATATAGCAATATAAAAGGTACATTTTACTGGTATAACTTGTTCCCACAGGGAAGGAAAGATGACATAACAGTATTAAAGCACCTTTACAGTGATAACTGCACCCACACTGGGAGGAGAGGGGGTAAGAGGCAATGTACTTGTATAATTAAAAGTAGTTTTTGTGTATAGACCAGGCCTATGTTTACTGAATGACAACAGTTTGGAGTCTCTGAAAGGTCTAGCTACCCAGTGCTCCTTTCTGTAGTGTCCCCATCGATCAGAAGAAAATATAATTTTTGAACATTTATATGCTTGTACTAATTGTACTAGACCCATGCCATGTGTTACTATTTAACACATACTCCCCTTTGACATTATATATTAAAAGACTTTCACCTGTTCTGCTAGGCCAAAGCTAAAACTGGAGTTTATGTTGACCTGGTGTGTGTGTGTGTGTGTATATATATATATATTCACACACACACTTGTATCATTAGTCAGGTTTTCTTTAAAAAACACCACACACAATAAAAAATGAAGCAATTTGAAACCACGAGGTATTTTGAAATTTTTTACCTTCAGTTTTAGATGTCAATAACTGCTAATCTGCTGGGAAACCTAGAAGGTTTGCCAGGTTTCATTATGCTGAAAGCAGCAATTATGAAGGTAACTCTACTGAACAAGTTATCCAGAGATCATCCAGTAATCACCCAAGGCCAGCTTGTTAGGTGCTGAAAAACCTTTCAAATACCATTGAGGTCAAGGAGTTTTCAGGGATACAAGCTCTCAGCACTTGGGGGAAAGCATGTAATATTTAGACAGGATTGGATCACTAGCAATGGCCAAGATACATGTATAACATATGCTTTTAAACTTCAATGGAAAATGTCTGCAATAAGCCTTAGTACTGAAAAAGAAAATTTCTGTTAAGATGTGTCTTATGTTAATAATAAAAAAACACAGCTATTCAGCATGGCATCTGAGTTTAAAGTTCTCAGATTTTTTTATTCAGTTTTTTTTAAAAAAAATTCTTAAAGGTGAACTGCAAAAGTGAGGGTTTTTTTTTTTTAATGAGTCTGTACCTTTTGATGTATTATATAAAGAAGACCTGAAAGAAATCAATCCAAGGTGTTTTTTTACTGGGGGTGATGGGGATAGGGTAGGGAAGGGAAGAGTTTGTAGCTTTCTTCATCTGAGTTTTTTTAAAACTTACTTTAACTGTAGAAATATTAGTTTGGCAGGAAAGCTTCTTGGGGATTTAAGAGAAGTGAAATATTGTGAGCTCAGATGGAGGTTGCTGTTTAATCTTTAAGGCATCATTTCTCCCAAGTTTTTTTTGCTAGGTATTAGAAATTAAATAGATACTATAAATCAGAGAAAAACCAAACACCCAGTTTCAGAGGAAGTACAACAGTCAAATCACTGAAATCACATCTGTGTAAGACCCTGATCCTGCACAACTGATGTCAGTGGGATCTTTGCTATTGAATACAGTGAATTCATGACCAAGGTTTAAATTAGGAATGAGAAGAATTAGGCACCTAAGT
This sequence comes from Dermatemys mawii, assembly GCA_007922305.1. Lineage (NCBI taxonomy): Eukaryota > Metazoa > Chordata > Testudines > Dermatemydidae > Dermatemys > Dermatemys mawii. The sequence continues at coordinate 21,086,333 of ML677363.1, read as the reverse complement.
GTTAAGCAGTTTGACTACAAGTCCCTACTTCCTCAATTGTTCAGCTTTCGATTTATTGTGATGTCATAATTTCATTAGTTCCCATAAGTCTTCCTGGATGGACAAATCATGAGTTTAAAAAACAAAACCAACACAGCTGGAAATTTTGGGGGAATAAATGCCATTTAGGCCTTCTTTGTATTTTTAAAAAATCAAAGGGGTGGGGAGAGAAATAGGCACAAGCCATTTTCCCCTCCTTTGTAAGTTACATGTGAAATGGTAAGGAATCACAATCTTAATGAATAATTTTAAAAGCTGTATCTTTTTCAGTAAAAATCTCAAAGTTTACAAACAGCTGACCTTGAACACCTACACTCCACTAAACCATGTTATTCTTAAAATTACAAAATATGATCCTAATCCCACAAGCTGTTCTGCATAGAGCCCAAATGACTTCAACAAGCATTTATGTAAGTGTAGGTTTCTGCCCATTTGCAGTATCTTGTAGCATCAGGGCCTAAATGTAATTATTAAACTTTTTCCAACGTTACGAGTAGATACAATAGAAACATTCCCTAACTTCATGATTTTAGGTTACCTTCTCCCATTCTTAACATACTGTTATTTTGGTTAGACAAATATCAAAAAGCATACATCTGCCATGATTGCATATTAAAATCAGTTCTCCTTACATTAAAAAACCACAGTTTTGCTGTTCTTTTTTAAAAAAACAAAACATTTGTATTAAAATTCTTAAAATGGATAGACATTAAATGCATGTCTGGAATTAAAGTTACAGTTGTTAGAATTTTCTTGGTACATCACAACATTAAGATTTCTCTCTTTGCTGGCTGGAGGTACATCCTACATCAGAGAACCGTAACAAAAGAAATCCTCCCAAAAAACTAAATGCTTGTAATTAAATGCAGTCCAAATTTGCAAGACATGAAAATGACATTTAAAAGGCTCAAAATGAAATAAGAAATAAATTCCACTAAACAATAGGCCTTTTTGTCCTGGCTTGTTCAGTGTGATTACTGAAAGGAAACTGTTAAGTAGTTTCTGGAGTAGTAGATAATGGGATTCTGTGGAGCTTTCACAGGTTGGCACCGGCTGGAACAGCTGAGTTTTGAAGGCACTCTACAGACACAGGGTTGCTGTTGGCCCTGTATCACATTTTAGGAAGTCTTTGCACTTTAGAGAGCTAATCAAAATCAGTTATTGCCAACCCAAAAAGAAGTAAAACAAACCACCACCACAAACCTCCCTCCCCCCGAAGAAAAGAAAAAACACAACTAAAAAAATATTGTGCAGATTTGTAACATTTTCACAGCTGATTTAAAAAAAAATACTACCGCTCTCCCCCAAACTCCCATCCCATACAGCAGGTAAACAAAATAGAAAGTTTCACAAATGATCAGCAGACACGTTCTGGCACCCCACACTGTATTGGCATCAGTGTTATTAAAAGTCCCAGTTCAGATGTGCAATACTTCAGATTGGATACACTGTAACAATAATCCAACTTTGCATAGAAATCCTCAGAATCAATACAATAGTCACAGGGTGCATTCAATGTTGGCTAAAGAAGAGAGAGCACCAATCTTAAGTTTCACCCCCCCACACGTCCACGGAAAGATTTCTCTCTCCCTCTCTGCGATGGTTTCTTCGTTTACTGCTCCCCTCAGTTCCTTAGGTGTCATTTAACTCTTCCAGTTAGAAAACAATTGCTCACAAGCTCCCCTTTCTCCAGGCCGAAACTTTTCTTACTGGTGTCAGTTGCCAATACAGCAATCTGTGAATGGTACTTACGGGAAATATGCAACAATCAAAATCGATGAAATGTACATGCTGAAAAAGCCACGTTTCCAACAATACACCCACCCCCATGACACTGATCACTGCAGCAGCTGCTGCAGCAGCCTGGAATCCTTGTGTATGCAAAGTTGTTTCCAATCTTGGTTTCGAACGATCACATTGCTGCTGCTTTTTGTTGTAAACCTTTGCGAAGGACAGACATTGCCCCCCCTCCCCAGGCCCTTTCAGAGGATCACGCAGGACGAGCAGCACTGATCGTCCCCGTTGGGCTGGGAAGCGTAGTTCATCTGCCTGACAATCTCTGCAAACAGTTCGTCCACCGACGCTTTGTTTTTGGCTGAAGTTTCCATGAAGGGGCAGCTCCACTCCTCGGCCAGAGCTTTGCCTTCCCCATACGAGACCTCCCTCTCGCCCTCCAGGTCCACCTTGTTGCCCACCAGGATCATGGGCACCTTCTCGTACCGCTTCACCCGGATGATCTGGTCCCGCATGGGCTTGATGTCCTGGAAGCTCTGCTGGTTGACCAGGCTGTAGACCAGGATGAAGCCTTGCCCGTTCTTGATGTAGAGGTCCCGCATGGAAGCGAACTGCTCGGTGCCGGCCGTGTCCAGGATCTCCAGCACCGAGGGGGAGGAATCCACCTCGATCTCCTTGCGGTAGAAATCCTCGATGGTGGGGTCATACTTCTCGATGAAGGAGCCGGTCACGAACTGCACGGTGAGGGCGGATTTGCCCACCCCGCCCGAGCCCAGCACCACCACTTTGTATTCTCGCATGGCTCCGCTCCGCACACCCGGCTCCTTCCTCGCTGGGTCTCTTCTCTCCCTCCCACCTCCAGGCGGCGGGGAAGGAGGGAGGGGAGAGAAGCCGCCCCGCCGCGGCTCTCACTGGAGCGGGCTGAGCATGCAGCGAGCAGCCGGCAGGGGAGGGAGCAGCGGCTAACGCCCGGGCAGCGCCAGCCCCCTTCGCGCGGCAAGGGCTGCGCCCAGCCTCCCGGGCCAGGCAGCCGCGGCCGAGCCCCGGCGGAGCGCAAGGGCAGCGCGAGCCCCTCTGCCAGGCAGGCGCCGCGCCCGAGCCTCAGCAGCCCTGGGAGGCGGGGAGGCGGCCGCTGCCAGCGGGGCGTGGGAGGAGATCGCGAGTTCTCATCGCCCCCCGGCAGCCAGCGCGTGGTGCACCAGTCCCGCGGTGCCGCCTCGCGCTGCCATGGGCCATCCCTTCCCTGCAGCCTCGCGCTCCGCTCCGCTCACAGCCCGCCCGGACCCATTGGCTCGCGCTAGCCCCCGCCCCTCCTCCATTGGTTTCTGGAACGGGGCGGGGCGGGGGAAGAGGGCCAAGCCCACGCGCCCCCACTCGCCCTTCCCTTCGGATTGGCTGCCTCTTAGTGCCCGTCAGGCCGCGGTGCCTCATTGGCTCAGAGGTTTGAGTCCCTCCGCCATTGGGTGTCCGGACGGAGGAACATGATTGGCCGGTGAGCCGCTGTCTGTCGTTCTGCCCCGCCTATTAAGGAGTTTTGGCGGATACCTATAGTTTGCGAGAGGGCAGAAGCGGAGACTGAGGGAACCACGGCGGTCCACGTCCCCTCCCCCCGCTTCGGGTTAGCCCCAGGGCGGAACGGGGGCGAGCCGCTGCCCTATCCCCCCTCCCGGGAAGTGGGCCGTGGTTTGCCGCTGTGCCCCAGCTCCAGGGTCACCTACCTACAAGACACGCACTGGCCCGGGCAGCTGACACGTCTGTCCTGCAGGCAACTGGGGAAGCTCCTAGGCCACCCCTGCTTTGAGCTGACTGGGGTGGGGGAAAATCCTGGGGTATGAAAAGGGAGGCCCCACAACACCTGTAGGAAGGGGCTGGGACCGCGGCCAGGGAAGACCCCTTCTCTGTCTCTCTCTGCAGAATGAGTTACTGCTGGAGGGCATCTTCATTTTCTCCCTCTTGTGAGAGCAGGGAGAGAACAGCAGAGCCGACCCTACTATGTTTTGACTTGAGTGCTGGTAGTCAGTGGTTGCACCCTGAATTAAAAGCGGGAATGGGGGTTGCCCGTTTATCGTGGAGCCTGGGTGTCTGGGCATGAGGTGAGGGTCACACAACCTACTTGTTGGGAGCAAGTGCAGCTTCATACCAGGTCAGCTGCTGCCACCTCCCTGCCACTCAGCAAAGAACTGTGTGTGTGTGTGTAGGGGGCTTTTGTGCCATCCTCCCAGCAGTGCTTTCATGGGGTGGGCAGCTGCCACACACAGTCCCCTGCTGGGGTGCAGGGAACCCCATACCATCTGCTTATGTGGGTATAGCTGAGTCCTCCCTCTCCTCAGAGGGCCACCCACAGGCACTAGTTTCCATTCTACTTTAAAGACAAGCAGCTGTTTAAAATGTCTGAGTTAAAAATTCATTCAAAGCACCTTGAACTTCTGTTACACACCACACCTGAAGTTTGAATAATTAATGCCCAAGAATGACAACTGCCACATGTTTGGAATTATTTGCACCTTATTGCTTGTTAACAACAATTCACTCAGACTGTGATTGAGCCAAAGAAACGCTGGCTATTTGCCATTGTTTGCAGAAGTAATTCTTTTGTACTTTCTGTCAATCAGACATTCCTACTTTTAAGAAAAAAATCACTGATTATTTTAGCACCCTCCAATCTTTGCTTTGTGTGTACTAGCCATTCTTAACAGTTCTCAGTCTTTATCCAATTAATTAGTATACAGACCTTCTCTATCCAAGGCTCAGCCCTGTTTCAGAACTTGTTTAAATGCAGTTCTTGTTAAATTGGTTTACAACAATCAATCTGGTCAATACAATCAGAGACAAACTGACAAACCCATTTTTAAAAACAGCATTCTGGAATGGTTGGGTGTTTTCCACACTTGCTGGCCAAACCCATGTTAAAAGCATTTTAGCAGGAACTGGGTAAGCACCATTCTAAAACGTAAGGCTAGCGTAGGCAAGGCTGCATTATGATGCTACTGTTGCTGGTCCTGCACTCTTTGCACACCTGAAACTCCCAATGAAGAAAATGGGGGAGAGACTATGCTGGGCCTCATGAAAGACAAAGGAGAAGGGGGGCTTTAAGCTACCTTTGCATCAGCAAGATTCTGGGCTGCCTAGGGATTAGAAAGGTGTAAATTAGAAAACAGGGATGCTTCACCAGTATAATTCACTTTTTACATTGGTGTAACACATCCCCATTAGAGTTTTGTGCTAGAGCAGTTACATCCGTACAGTTAACATGGAGCAAAAACCCCTTTGTAGATAAACTCAGTATGTCCTTCAGTCTCATTGTCACAAATGGTGGATACATTGTGTAAATCCTAACAAGTTTAAATACATAGATTTGCAATATACATATATATGTCAAGTTATGACTATTGTATATTGGAATCTCCAGGGAAACAATAGTAAATGTCCAAAAGGCATCCCCACCTCAAACTGCTCATTAAATTTAGCAAGTTTTTTTATCTTCAAAGCCTAGTTGCTAATTATGAAATAATGCATTTTGTTTATTGAGAACTCATATGCCAGTAGCATCCTATGTGCTTCACAGAAACCCAAACGTATAAACCACATTCATTAGGTCATCCCCATGCCTTTCATGTTATCAGTTGATCCTACCGATATTCAACTCAAGACACTTGGATGATTTTAAAGGAAACAAACAGATAAATTTACACTTTAAATTGCCTTTTATCATAGGGCAGGGATAGAGGCACCAGAATTAAGGTTCCAGTGTGGCTTCTGTTTACAGCTATCCATATACATAGCGAGATTGGTTTGAAAATTACCATTTCAGGTGCCCGGGTAGAGTTTGTGGTGCAAATTTGAGTCCATTTTATCAAAGGGTTCTAGAGATACAGCTCCTCCCCAAATGACTTGTTATTAAAATATCATAATTCTTACAATTGTTTTTCACACAAATAGGAAGTAAACATGGAGGAAAGGATCCAGGAAGTTTGTATCACTGGGATGCTCCCAATGAGGTCCGGTGTCCAACACTAAGGAAAGCTCCCCAAGTTATTTGACTTAATTTTTGGTTCTGCCAGGTGGATGGCAATAGGAACTGGGAGTATCCCAATACCTTATCTCTCCTTAACCACATAAATAAGCCATATTTCTGTGCCCACCACAACTCCAAATCAGGACTCCTATTAATACAGATCAATGGGACCTTCATTGTGGCCTGCATAGCAACACTGATATAGGGACTAACTGCTGTCTGACAGAGATTACATTAGATGCACTGAGCTGTCTTTTCTTCTTGTTTCCAGCTGCACAGTCACAATGAAACTAACTAAGGCCAGGTCTATGCTACGAAGTTTTGCTGGCACAGTTATGTTGGTCAGGGTGTGACAAAAACTATATCCCTTAGCTAACACAGCTATACCAACAGAAGAGTGCTTTGAAGGGCTGAGAAAGTGGCAGATTAATGATTTTGCCACCCCTTGCTCTGAAATAATTGCCGCCCCCGCCTCCTCCAGCTCACCTCCACTCTGCCTCCTCCCTCAAGCGCACTGCTGCCGCTCCACTTCTCCCCATCCCTCCCTCGCAGGCTTGCAGAAACAGCTGTTTCCCATGGCAAACCTGGGAGGGAGAGAAGAGAAGCGGAGCAGTGGCGCACTGAGAAGAGGAGGTGGGGCATTTGGGGAAGGAGTTGGAAGGGGGCGGGGAAGGGGCAGAGTTGGGGCAGGGCCAGGGGGGCGCAAGCAGCATCGGTGCCTATGGCTATTATAAATTTGCAGCCCCTGCAAATTTGTCAGCCAAGGCGATAATATGCCGCTGGGCTAAGGGCTTGTCTAGATAGGAAAATTTATCAGCATAATTATACTAATAAAATTATACTGCAATAGTTATACCAGTATAACTCTCCACACAGAGAGTTTTACTCAGGAATAAAAGTTCCTTCTTGGAGTTTATATTGGAGTATATATAGTTTATATTGCTTTGGATGCCTAATCCTATATTTAGGCAACAAAGAGATTCTGTTAAATTAGGTGCTAATTTTAGCTACACAATTTTGAAAATTGTAGGCCTAAAGCTAGGTCTACATGCAGATTCTGAACTGGTATGACTACTTCAGATTAGAAGTATGAGCCCCCCCCCCCCCCCCCCGCCAACACAGTTACGTCAGTATAACCATTGGTGTGGGCTCAGTTATTTCAGTATAAACATTCCTTATACCCATATAGCTCATTCCCCTTTCCTTACAGAAATAAGTGACAGAGTTATAAGCAAATTTTATACAGGTATAAGTATCTTAGATGGACAGAAAATAATACAACTTTTGGATATAGACAAAGCATAATTGACTTGCATAGCGTAAGAACATACATAAGAATGGCCAGACTGCATCAGACCAATGGTTCATCTAGCCCAGTATCCTGCCTCATAAAACCATCATGAAAGGCGCCAACTAATGATTTTTCCCATATTCAAAATATTCATCTCCTATTACTGTTAAAGAGGGCTGAAGCAGTCAAGCTGGCCACCATTTCCTTATAGTCTACATGCGGAAGTGAGGCTACCCTTAATAAAGTTGGCTGCCACCTCTCACCCTTTTCAATTAAATTAAAGCCAGGCCTGCTGAGAAAATAGCGGCCATTCTTTGGTTCAGGGGATTGGATAGGACTCAGGGACTGTGAGGAGCAACAGGGACACTGTGAAAGTGGATGCGGTGAGTAAGGGGGAGCAGGGCACTGAGGGAACAGGAATAAGACTGAGGGGGTGCAGAGGACAATTTGTCGGGGGCAGAGATAGAGGAAATGGAATGGTGGCTCCCCACCAGCCTGGCAGTAGTGGTGGGTAAGAGGAGCCCCTTCAAAGCAGCTCACTCACTCACAGCAAACATTTACTGTTTGCTTTGCCCCAGAGCAGATAAGCAGCCACTGTCTCAAACTGAGCTTTGAAAGGGCACTTCCGCATTCCTTCAGCAATTTCACAACAATGAGAAGAGAGGCCACTTTCCTTAAGGGGATTATGGGATGTTTCCGAAGGTCAATCAGAGCGCGGTACGTAACTCCTCATTTACACGGACACTGAAGCTGCTTACCCAATATGCATTAGACCTTATCCCTCTCGCAGAGATAGAATATCAGGAGCGCACTAGCCAGGGAATCAGAGAACTCTATGTGCCTTGCCAGTGTGAATGGGGAGTAAGGTAGAGTGCTCTAGACAGCTTTATTGTGCTATAACGTGCAAGTGTAGCCAAGCCCTGAGTGGCACAATAGGAGTAGTTGAGTGTTGAACACTTATGGTCCTTATGTAGGTACCTGAATGGGTGCTGAGTTCTTTTGAAAATCTGGCCTCAGTTGTGGTTGCCGAGTACTTGCAAAGATGGCCCTGAGCCCTTTTGGAGATCCAGCCGCATGTTTTACACTTTTCCCACTGCCTCCTATTTCCTTTCCCTCTCCCTCTCCATCACCAAACCAAATGTTTATAATAGAAATGCGGGCAGAACTCTGCCAAATGGTACTGGCTGTCATTACAATAAAAACACCCCTTTTCCAAGTTTCCATGACCCTGCCTAGAAAATCATGTTTAAAAGATGCCCTTTTGTGCAATTAAATAATGTGCTTACTGCTTGACATGTTGTTCTACATTACAACATGTTCAGATCAAAGGTGGTGGGGGGGAAAGAAACCACCAAGATTTTGCGCTGGAAATCTTACAGCTGGCATTCTAACATTTCCATATAGCATTATTCCTGATTAACTTCATGTGTGGACACCCTTATTCTGAATCCAGCATAACAATGCCTTGTTCCTGTTTAGCTTACCACACTGGGAGTGAGTTACCCCTAAGTGAAACTGCTCTGTTTGCTCAACAGCATAGATAATCAGAAAGTAGCCAACCAGATAAACCGATAAGTGACTCAGACCAAAGTTACTGCACAGGGCTGTAATTCGATATGTTTGTAGTGTGAGCTGGTTTCTCTCCTGACTCAACAAGCTCTCGCTTTCGCCAGCCATCTCCTGACTAAGAGCTGATTAATGCAGTCATCCTTTCCCTGCCCCTCTGTATTTGCAAATCCAGTGTGTCACTGGGAAGGGCAGCCTTGACTGTAGCGCCTTTCTTAAAGATTCCCCTTTTCAAATGTTGTATACTGTATGCTCAAGTCTCACTCTCAAGACATCATAATGAGCATAGTGGGTGTAAGAAAGAGGGTGACATATTCTGGCAAAATATTCTTGTTAGTTAAAAGAAAAAAATAGTACCCTATTCAGAATCTGATGTAACACACACCCTCCAATTAAACAATGCTGACACCCAAAAGATCTTAACTACACTGTAAAAATAGCCTATCCTGCCAATACACATTTCATCTGAGCTCATTTGGATTTGGTATTACAAGGCTATTTTATATTTCTTTATTATGCACATGCCCAGAAGTACATTTATACTCACTCACTGCTGTGTAGTTTGTGTCGGAAGATTCCTTAGCAAAGGTCATTTCTCTCTTTATATTTCTCATGCATATTAAAAATCCCTCCTATTGACAGGACCAGTAGCTGAAACAAGAAGTGGTGGACATTAGGGTTCATTGTGGATAAAAATTAATTGTGCGTTGGATGTCTAGATAGTCTATTGAGGAGACCAAATGCAAATAGAGCATTTATCCACTCCAACTAGGAACAGTTGTTAAGTTATATGTTGGTGTGTGTGAAACATTTTTATTAGTTTGTCAGCTTGTTGGTCCGTACGTGTAACATTAATCAGCACTTGCATGGAAACAATTCTGTTGTACATTAACAATTATAATCAGCCTGAAGAAAAGTTGATGAAGTCCAAAAATAAAGATTCCAAATATAGCAAAATACCTTTTATGGAGAAATTTAATCTTTAGTAAACCAACCTAATTCTCAATTACTGAAGGACAATCTCCCCTCATTGGTATATTTTGCTTTCCACAACCAAATCTACGTAAAACTTTTCATGAGTGATGTACCTGAGTATTTGGATTCTAATATCTAAAGTACTGTTAAATCTATTCACCTAAATTTGGGTTATTGCTGATTATATAATCTATATATCATATGACTTTTAAAAACTAACTTTCTATTTGTGGCTAATCTAAGCACTATACCCAGATGTACCGACACTCTTTTCCCAAGCTATGTATTATATATATATATATATATATATATATATATATATATATATATATATTAACATTAGCTTAAATAAAATTTTTAAATCTGTTCTACACAGTGACCATCAATATTGTGCCATGTTAGCAGCTTTTTCACTGCTAGCATAGAGGCAGCTACAGGACTGTAACATTCAGACACAATAAAACATGATTCAGAGAATTCCTAATCTGCAGTTTCTGAAATATTTAATTTATTCCTGTAACTCATGACTGACAGCAACAAGTTTCCCCTAATTGGACCCCTCTGATAAAGTGACAGTGATGAATGAAGGCCTGCAGTCATATTATCTTGAACTGTGATCTTGTATCTCATAAATTAAGTGAGAGTGGGATGGGATGCCTCCAAGCAAAATTCAGGTGTGTGGGTCAGTAGGTTATGTTTTTCTTTCTGAGTCTCACTGTATGAGGAGTCACCATAGTAGATGTTCTCATCTTTTGCCTGTGGCATAAAATTGAGGTCTTCCTGAGCAGAAGGTTGCCAACCCTCCAGGATTGTCCTGGAGCCTCCAGGAATTAAAGATTAATCTTTAATTAAAGATTGTCATGGGTTGAAACCTCCAGGAATAGGTCCAACCAAAACTGGCAAATCTATGAGCATTTGTAATCATTGATGGGCTCAGAACTTTTTCCAAGAACAATGGTGTTAGCTGAGAGTCAGATCATGTAATCACTTTTTGACTACAGAAGATATTATCCCACCCAAAACCTGGTTTCATTTCAATGATGAGTAAAACGCTTGGAATTACTGTTAAAAAATAATGTGGGTTAAGTTTCAAAGTAGTGCTGAAGAACCTGAAGAAGAAGGCCACTATGCAGAGCCTAAAGTGTTGGGAGCATAAACAAGGGGACTGGTAGATGAAACGGGTGTATGGAACCCATTTCCTCAAGTTTATTGTGTGTGCGAGGAAGGGGGAGTCAAAATACATATCACTAAACTTAGAAGCAGAATTTTTAGTGGAAATTTTTCAATGATAAAATATTTTTTTTAGCCAAATACTGACAAGTTTTTTTGTTTTTCATTAAAAATTCAGTCAAACATTTCTGTGGCCATCAGACACTGTCTATGGAAAGTTTTGTTTAGTCACAAATCCAATTTTCTTCACAAAAGCTTCAATAGAAAATTTTCTTCCAGCCCTAATGGCAACTGAATTTTCAAAATATTAACCAACTTTTTTCTCCTTCTAGCTCCAAGTCTCTGGCAGTTGCCCTTCAGCCCAGCTTATTCGCTTTGTCAGGTAATTTTTCATTATAAATCTCCTCACAAAGTCTCTGATTTCTTCCACCCCATATGATGTACTGTAATATGTTGACCTTACTTATACTCCTGTCCTCCTCAGTACTGCATTGTCTCTAAGAGGCTACCAATTAACAGTGTGATTACTATTCTTTGTTGTTGGCCTACATTTCTAAACCTTTGGAATTAAAATTAGTATATAAATAAATGTAATCTACTGTTCTGTAAGAGTGAGATGCCTATTCAACAACATTACTTTGCATTGAGCCAATGGAGTTACACCAGGAATGAACTGGATCTTTTGTGCTTTCAAGGGATTTACATAAATCCCATTGTTCTCTTCTGACAGATCAAGAAGGATTTGCTGAATGACTGATTGTTCTCTGCCCTGCCTTAAAGTGTTCCCCCCATAATGCCCATGAGCCAAATCAAGGAAACAGTTAACTTTTAAGGAGACTTCAGAATGGACTGCAAGGCATTAATCTACTGACAGTGGCTATCGAAAACAAGCTGCGCTTTGTATCTCTAGGCTTAACAATGATCACACAACAGCCGGCATACAATCTAAACTTTAAAACCAAACAAATGTATGGTCTAACAGCCAAGGTCTTTCCCCTGCCTTTATAATCACTCACTGACAATAGATCCAATGTTGTAAGAGCAGTGCAAGATGGCAAGTTCCCTTGTGAGCATATTTTGTTCACTGTCTGAACTTGCTGCTACACAATTTCATTAAGAACGGTGTCATTATTAGATATCATCTGGCAGAGGCTCACAAAATCTGCACACTATTTTTAGTCGCTTGGTACAAGCCTGTAAAATACTTAGGGCTTGATCTTTCAAGATGCTACACACCTTTAACTCTCAGTGAAGGCAATGGCAGTTCAAGAATCACTCAGTCCTTTGCAAGAACAAGCCCTTTAGACTGCAAGAGAAAACCAGGGTCCTCATCTACACAAAAGGAAGTGCCTACTCAACTGAACTGGCTTTTAATATACTGGAAAGGCTGCAAGATCAGTAAAACCCCTGCATACTCTATGGTCACCCGGGTAATCGAGGTTTATGGAATAATTGTGCTAGATTTGGCAGCTGTTAGAGATCACCATGTGATAGGTTCTTGAAATCCATAATAATACCCTTTATCAGGAAACTGAGAAGCACATTGAAAGGATGGCACTATTTCAACTCTGAAATGTATATCTCATTTTTATATAATAAAATGACATAAGAATTTGTAATCTGAAGAGTTCTTTCATTACATGTTAGGTAAATTAAAACAATCAAGTTTCCATAATCATACTTTACACTTGATTAGCACCTTTACAAACACCTCTATGAAACATCCCCTATTTACAGATAGAGAAACACAGAGGTTAAGTGACTTGCCCAGAGTAACACAGCGAGTCAGTTGGCAGTCACAATAGAATCTAAATCTCTTGATTCCTAGTCCTATGCTTTGACAACTGGACCATGCTCTTTCAACCAGGCGTTAAAGTGCCATGGCTTGTGACTTAGAAGGATGCCGGTTCTGGGCAGTCAAGGCTAGGGGGGTTATCTTGGCTGACTATCACCAACAACCTCATTAAACACCATCTGGACTCTAAAGACTCCCACTGCTGGGAAAATTAACATAAATGTGGTAGCAAATCAACCCTTGCAACAGCTGGGCTCTGCTGCTAAGCCCTCTCAGTCTCACTTCAGGCCAAGCCATGGCTCACAAACTATGTCAGTTATATTGATGGATGATTTTATGACAGTGGACAGATAAGAAATAATGATGCTGATGATGCTTGATCTAGAAGCCACTTTTGATATTGTCATTCATGAGAATGGAGACCCACACACCCTGGGAGAATTTGACAGAAAGATGGCTATCATCACACAAAGAACTAGGAATTTACTATGATCTCATTTAAACCCTAATCCAGCCATGGGCTCCACATGGACAGACCCTCTGTCCCTATGCTGAACCCCACTGTACAGAGGTATCTGCAGGATTAACACTATACACCTTAAAGAAAATGAGGAATACTTGTGGCACCTTACATACAAAAGTTGTACCACTTTAATTATACCTGTACTTTAAATCAGCATAGCTATTCCCATACGGGAATGCTGGGATAAGACACCTTAATAGCAGTATAAATGCATCCACACTAAAGGTTGAATTTGTTCTTGTATAACTATATTAGTTATAATTAAGCATCACTTCCCTACCCAACATAGTAATATCTGTGTGTAACCAGGAAAAACTCCACTGAGCTCAATCATGTAAAACTGGTAAAAGCTCAGAATTAGACCCATGAAACCAGGTGCTGAAATTTTTGAACTTTGAAGTTCAAAGGGAATTTTACCTGAGTAAATATGGTGTAGTAAATATGGTGTAGTAACATAACTTCAGGATCTGACCCATGAAACCAAAAGGGAACAAACCTACACATTACTTCCTCCACAGAAATCCTGACATATTCATGTGGATAGCATTGATTTCTTTATACATGGTCCATTTGTAACTAACAAACAAGATTTGCTGTGAGTCATTGCCCCTTTGCACCTTGGATCCATTATAATTAATCTTATCAATTAGCCTGCTCATTTTGAGCTCTCTGACTGTCCAAGAAGTCATTGTGCAATACTTTGTGAACTTCATGGTAAAAATTAAATAGATGTGATGTTCTGACATTTTAAACAAAGTACAATTTAGAGGCTCACAGGGAATTTCTATATTTATCTGTGCAGAAGTTAACTGGGTTCTCCCCTGTCTTTGTGAGACGGCTTTGTGAGTCTCATGCTGAATTAGAAATTAAAAGTAGATATAGCAGAGACAAATATATTTATAAGGCAAAATCCTTTAAAGGTTACAGGTGTGAGAACTTGATGGCTCAGGTTAATGGGATAAATTGTCAGTTTGAATCCACCTCAACTTGTTAGTTCGTGAATAAAAGCAATTCCCATCTAATGGTTGCTCAGAAACAAGTTAGTGGTCAGTTCATTTAATAGATTCTTAGAATTTAAGGCCAAAAGAGACCATTAGATCGTTGAGTCTCTCGTATAACATGAGCCTTAACATTTCATCCATTTACTTCTGCATTGAGCTTAGTCATGTGTGTTTGACTAACTCGTATCTTCCAGAAAGGTACCCACAGTCTTGAGAGAAAAGTTCTTCAGAAGCACTAGCAGTTTCACAGAGACACAATATAAAAGGCTCAACAGCAATCTATCCCAATGTAAAGAAAAGGTAGGAAGAACAGTAATCTTTTATCTGGAGCTTTTTAATGACCTAAAAATCATAAAAGAGTCCTACAAAAAGTGGAAGCATGAGCAAACTGCTAAGGATGAGCATAAAATAATAGGACAAGCATGTAGGGACAAAATCAGAAAAGCAAAGGCACAAAATGAGTTACACCTAACAAGGGACATAAAAGGCAGATTCTATAAATACAATAGGAGCAAGAGAAAGATGAAGGAAAGTGTAGCTCCTTTACTTAGTGGAGAAGGAGAGCTAACAATGGACAACATCCGTGATCCTGCATCAACATAGGGGGCTGGACTAGATAAGCTCCCGAGGCCTCTTCCAGCCCTACATTTTTACAATTTGAAGATAGTGAGAAATGGACACTCCGCCACTACCCTTGGTAGCTTGTTCCAGTGGTTAATCTCCCTCACTGTTACTGAACTATACACATTTCCTAATCAACAGCTGTCCACATCAAGAAAAGTATCACCACAGTTGGATGTTTTTATTAGCACAGGTCAGACTGATCCTTCTTGGGGGAAAAAAACCCAACACACTCATAAAAGAAGGCCAGTAAACCCAATGGCATTCTCCTGGCAGCTCCAAGAAAGCTATTCTATCTTATCTAATATAGCTAAAGGTTTTCCTACAAGGTCCTGCACTGCAGTATCTAGCCACCTCAGAAAAGAGGAGACTGGGTTTTTTTAACCTCATGGTTCCAGCGGATCTTAGAAGAAGGAATGATGTAGATCTGTGGAATCTGAAGTTGTCCTACAAGGCTCCATTGGCCTAACTTCCCCATATATTGTCACAACCGGTTCTTTTTGAATGTCTTTTTACTATTCCTTTTGATGGCTTTCATATGAAGATTCCTCCATCATCAGGAGACAAATTGATGTTGATCTGAAGTGAACAGGCTAGCATAGGAAAAGTCACTAATATGTTATTCCATGTGGTATAACTCTCAGGTTCACAGGAAACATAAATGTTTAACTCTCTTATCCTGCAAGGCATGTCTTACTGATTAGGGTTCTTTTCTTTTAGTTTGGGTGAGGCTGCTGACATCTAGGGGAAAAGAAATAATTTGATTGTTCTTGGCATCTCTCAGCTGACTAGGTCATAAATAGGATAAAGGTCAAGTTTAGTGCTAAGACTTTTATGGTGTGCAATATGCAACGATTATTGTAATGTATGAGTCATATTTGAATTCTCTGTGCCAAATTCGTACCTGGCATAACTGCTCTGAAGTCAGCACCTAGATACTACAATTATTGGACTATAAATACCACAGATACAGTGAGTCATTCCAGGGATGAATTTGTCCTCTTCTCTATTCCGTACACACACAGGAAAGAAGGCCGTTTCAGGAGCATAAATGACTAAGGTCTTGTTTGTGTTGTACATCCTTAATTAAGGAAGACTAAGTGTAAGGGCACAAAAGTAATATCTGGAACTTTGCATAAGGTAGGTGTAGTCCTGATTTTATCTAGCAGAAGCCAGACATCTATGATTGTTCTTTCCAGTAAACTATGATTCACAGATGCAAAGGATTTACCATTATAGGATGAGATCACTAATCCATCAAATCCAGTATGCTGCCTCTGGCAGAAACCAAAACTCAATAGTTTAAGGGATGGTAACCCTGTGCATTTAGCCACTTGAGTAATGCTGAACATGGAAGAAAAATATTTTCCTGTAGTGATACACATGTGCCCTGAAGCCCTCCCCATCTTAATATGCAGAACTGTACATTGTTATTATTAGTCACATATTTATCAAGCTTTTATCAGAAGATATTACAATAAATATCACAGATTTCATTTCAACCAAGTCTATTCACTATCAACATGCTGATGAAAGTAAGTATAGGATTAAGAGCTAAATTGGGGTTTAAGCAACATACTGTGGGGGGTGTACCCCAAATGGGTAACAAGAGGGCTAAGCTGGATCTGAGAGAACAATTATGGCTGGGACTGGAGGGTCAGACAGGCTTAGTTAAAGATAAAGCCCAGCTGGGGAAGGAGCTGAGACATGTATAAAGAAAGGAAGAACAAATTGGGAGGAGGCTTCAGGAAAAGAGGAAAAGAACTCTGAAGTCCCTGAGTAGTAGAGTGGAACCTGGGGACATACGGAAAAGTCACTGGGATGGAGCACACTCTGGTAGTGAGCACTGACAAAAGGGTAGGATCTGGATGGATTAAATTGTTTTCATCTTGGATTTTGTCTCTCTTCTGAGTTTGAGTAAAAGGTTCAAGGGAGTTACCCTGAGTCTACTACTCTGACAGAAGGGTGGAAAGACAGAGGAGCCTTCAAGGGGCAGAAGATGTCAGCCTGACAACCAGAGTCATGTGGAACACTCTCCATTTGGATCTCCTACCACAGAAGGGGAAAGACTAAAATGGCTGGAGATCTGACAGGGGGCAGACCACTGCGGGGTCAGAGCAGCTGTTGACATGTGGTGCTGGATGACGAGAGCCTGTCCTGCCATGAGGGGGTGTGCCAACAGTGAGTCCACTATCCTACGCTGTGCTATGTGCTACTCCAAAGGCATGGTGCCCTGGTGGAAGATGCTGGAGGCATTGTGCAGCAGAACAGTGGCTACCTCTACAACTTTTAGAAAGGTGAAAGCTGTGCTAGTTGGTGCAGTGGGGGTGGGGCCCTTGCCCCATCCCCTTCCCTCCCACTACAGGTAGGCTAGTCTGTGGATAGTAGAACCATGAGTGCCAGCTTCACACAGTCCTTATGCTCCTGATCTGCAGGGGTAGCGATGATGCCCAACCTCACAATTCTGCACCAATCTCTGCACAGCAGCAGAAAGCGGGGCAGGTTCTTTGTGCCCCTATTTAGTGCCCAACCCAACATAGGGATGCTATTTGGTCCTAAGATCAGAATTACAGATGCAAGAGTTCTCATAATTGTAATAATATAGATCCTTGTTGGATGTCTTTTAAAAAAATCATATCTGTTGACTAATTTGTTAGATACTGATTCTCTCCTGTTAGAAGTAACAACTCAATTTTCTCTCATCATCAGTACAAACCCAAGCCCTGGATTAAAATAAAGATATAATAATATGTCATTAACTTTCCCCACTTTTTTTACTAATTAATTTAAAAACCCCAACATCTGAAAACCTATTATCTTAGTACAACAGGCAGTGCTAAAGGAGGAGAGGCGAACATTGAATCAAAGCAGACATATCCTATTCTTATTGATGAGTTTGGTTTGTAGAAAAATATCGCTAGCTTTGATACACCTCAACTCAGAGATGGTGACAGGGAATAGTTAGCTTTACTGTCTTATAGTTAATATTGTTTTAGGAACTATTATTATTTATACAGTGCTTAGCACCATGCAGACATGGAGGAAGACATACAGCTAAATTCACTGCTGCTTTAAAGCATGATTAACTGTGTCTGTGCCTTGTCTCATTCATAAGGAGAACTGTGCACAAATACTGGAAACCTGTTCACTGGCACTATAGGTTCTGAAGGATATTTTGGAATATCTTGCTGCATTATCTCCTAATGTTCTAAACTTGCACATAAACTTAAAATATGGTTTAATTGATGTTTGTATATTTTTTCTTTATTTATATAGGACTTAGATAAAGTGTTCCTGTCACTAATTTCTAAGTTACCTGCAAGAAAACTCTAGTTTCATTTTCAGGTGCCTAAGTAGCCCCTGGAATCACAGTTAAGTGTCCCCGCGCCAATCTGAAATGGCTCCCACGTCAGAAAGTAAGTGAGTGAGCAGTTACTCAGGAGAAGAAAGTTGGCACGTTCCATCTGACCCTGCCAATGGGACAGATGTTGAGGTTGTAAAGTTGCCTCTGGATTGAGTCGCTTGTTTCACTAATATTGGAATGAGATCTGTTCAAAGAAGTTGATGAAAGAAAACACTGCATTTTCTATGTAGATAAAAAAGATTTATCTGGAGCAAAATTAAACTAGGACCAAAAAGAGCTAACGTGTGACAATACTTGCAATACTGGCAATGTTTAACTATGCATATGAAAATAAATTTATGAATGAATCAGAGTCATGACATCTGCCAACATTTCAACTAGAGAGATCAAAAAATAATGGAGCTATTACCCATTAAACAGCTTGATGCTTCCAAAGTATATGACTGGGACACTGAAAATATACACTATGAAAATTCCATCCTACAGCATACATAACGAGTACACAACATTACACAAACTTCATGTTCTCTCTCTATTATAACTAGTGTCCTCCCAATTTCCTGCCTTATACTTTGATTACTGATGTCCTTTGCTACATTAAGTCTAACTGAGGTTGTGTTTTTCTCGGTGCAGGGACCTTCCATTTTGTTTATCGGCAAAGTGCCATACACACCTATGGTATAAATAAACAACATTGACTTACGGTCTCCTTGGAAATACATTTTACAGAATTTAAGCTTTCATTTAAAAAGAAAAATCTAATCCTCTAGTTGCAAACATGTCTATCCCAATGTGAAGCACTACAGTGCCATCTTTCTAAGGCCTTGTCTACAATGAAGGGCTTGTCTTCACTAGAGCCGGGAGAGATCGATCTTATGGCGATCGATTTATCATGTCTTGTCAAGACGCGATAAATCAATCGCCAGGGGTGCCCCCGTCAACTCCGTAACTCCAGCTCGCAAAAGGCGCAAGCTGGAGTCGACGAGGGAGCGCGCTGCCAACCGCCGCCGCCATGAGGACGGCAGGTAAGTCGGCTGTAGATACGCCGATTTCAGCTATGTTATTAACGTAGATGAAATTGCGTATCTACAGTCGATCCCCCGCGCTAGTGAAGACCAGCCCAAAGAGATCAGGCAATCGTAATATCACTCAGTCAACTGAAGTACAACTTGTCTTCACGTGCAGAAGTGCTTAAATTGATTGACGTTAAGAGGGTAGGTCTACACTGTAAACTTCAAAACGCTGCTGTAAGAACAGTCCTGCGGTAGCGCTTTGAAGTGCAAGTGTGGTCACGCTCTCCCAGCGCTCCTGGTAATCCACCTCCACAAGGGGATTAGCTCCAACTCCTGGGAGTGCATCTCCTAGTGCTCAGAGTCTGTCTACACTAGTGCTTTAAATCGCACAGACTCGCTGTGCTTGGAGGTGTGTGTGATTTTTCACACCTTTCAGCCAGCAAGTTAGAGTGCTATAAAATGTAAGTGTAGACAAACCCTAATAATCTTTAGAACTGAAGTCTCAAGTAGCTGATAATAAAGATGTGTCAGTGTGGATGGAACAGTCTGGCATTAACAGTGAAGTCAAATGAGTAATTTGCCAGTGTCCTTCTGTACACTGTTACCATACACGCTTCAATATTGCATCTCTCAGATCCATGCTTCTGTAAAAAATGCCACTCCAGCCATTGGTAGTGGGGAGGGAGGAGTGCAACAACTGAATTAATAAGGCATTTTTAGTGTGGCTGCAAGAGCTCATACAAACTCAGGGTGGCATGTGAAGAGGTATTTTATTGGTGATGGGCTATTCAGCTGCTACATCACTTAATTTACCTCTCTAGGGTAGACAGGGCCCAAGGCCAGATCTACAGTTTAAATTTACACTGGTATAACTACGCCACTCTGGGGTGTGAAAAATTCACAACCCTGAGCGATGCTGTTATACTGACCTAAGCCCCTGTGTAGACAGCACTATGTCAACAGGAGGACTTCTCCTGTCAACATAGCTACGGCTTCTTGTGGAGGTAGATTAAATTTGCTGTCAAGAGAAGCTATCCCGCTGGCATAGCAGCATGTTCACTGAAGCATTGCAGCTCCACCGCTGTAGCATTTTAAGTATAGATTTGCTGTGAGTCTACAACGAGACAGGCTTTGTTCTCATGACAATTGCCAACTGTGCTTTAACACGCGTAGACAAGGAACAAACATTTTTTCTAGTTGTGTTTGACATCAGCACAACTAAGCTGACCAGATGTTTTAGCCTATCTTAGCCCCACTGTGCATGGATCAGGAACTCGGGAGCCGCCTGAGGTAAGTGGGGCCAGGGACTCCGCACACTGCCCCCTCTGCATGCCACTGGGTAGTGGGCTAGAGGCTTCATGCACTGCCCCTGCCTGAAGGCACCACTCCCACAGCTCCCATTGGCCGCAGTCCGTGTCCAATGGGAGCTGCAGAGTTGATGCTCAGGGAGGGGCAGTGCGCGGAGACCATCTGGTCCCCAACAGGGGCCTCAGAGATGTGCCAGGTGCTTCCAGGAGCAGAGCGGAGTTAGCGGGGCCTTACCCCTGCTGCACTGATGGACTTTTAGTACCTACAATCTCCCAGTTTGGCTTCAGTAGCCTCTAAGAGGTAGATCCCAATTCTGGGAGACTAGGGTGACCAGATGTCCCGATTTCATAGGGACAGTCCTGATATTTGGGTCTTTTTCTTAAATAGGCTCCTATTACTTCCCACCGCCTGTCCCGATCTTTCACACTTGCTGTCTGTTCACCCTATGGGAGACTCCTGTTGAAACCAGGAGGGTTGGCAGTCCGAGGGGGTGGTTGTGCAAGGCTGGTGGCGGGTTGAAGATGCAGCGTGCGGAGCCGGCCACTCCCCCTGCTGGTCTGTCAGTGCAGCTCTTGGGCAGCAGGGCTCCCCCTCCCCTTCCCATTTCCAGTCGGTGCTGGCTGCACACTGCAAGCTGTGGTGGCTGGTGAGCGTGGGCAGGTGCCAGATGGTGGCCGGTTACATGTCGCCTCTGCTGCCTATCCATTGGCCCTTTGCGTGCTCCCCCTCTCACTAGCCTCTCCCTGTTTTGCCTCTTTACTCCTCCTCCAGCCCCGCTGCTCCTCCATATCCCCCCTTGTGGAGTGCGTCCCACTCCCAGCGCTATACGAAGAACCAGCCCCTGGTCGGAGTGCACAGTTCACCAACAGCCTGGCTAGTGGTTCCTTTCTTCCCCCACTGCCTGTAGCTGGGCCAGCGCCATGGGAAAGCCTGAGATCCTGGCCTGGGACACTGGCCAGGAGGAGCCAAGCTCTGTGTGTCAGAGCCCTGCACAGCGCTCTCCACCCCTCAGCCAAGCGTTGGAGTGGAGAGGGGAAGCAATTTCCAGCCTGTCTGTGCCCCGACCCTGCAGGCTCCACAGCAGTCCTCTGGGCAGAGGCTTAGCACCCTCTTCACCCATCCCCCCACAATACATCCTTAGGGCTTAATCCCTTACTGACCATGCTATAGCCAAGGGACAGGAGGTGGCTGTGTTACGTCTGTGGGTGGCCAACTGCAGCCTGAAGGTGTTAGCAGCCTGGAGGTGTTAGCTGCCTTTCGACACCCTATGGGCAGGAAGGGACAAGTTGCTTCCAGCCACAAGGGGGTGAGCTGTGCAAAAACACAGGCCAGGTCATCCCTTCCCCGCCAGCAGGAGAGGCGGGTCCATCCCACGGGCCCAGCCAGGCATAGAGGGTGGAGATTGCCAGGCAGGGCGGGTCGGGTCGGTTAGTCATCCTTCCTGTGTGAGAGAGGTGTATGGGAGTGTGTGTGTCACCCTCCCCGTGTGAACCCTAAAGCCTTAAAAATAAGACGGTAAATAAAAAGAATCCAGCTATGCACTTTCTTTTCAACAACGGCTCTGTCAACTTGATGTTAATGTGAACTTTTGTACTGCATAGTTCTGATAGATTGCCATTGAACTCACTTGAATACAAGTAATTTTACCAAGTGTCCTCAATACAGCATAAGGAAATATGGTCACCCTGACCTAACAAACATCCCTTGACTGTTGCAGTTGCATCAGTCTCCATGTAGATAGGCTTGGGTAAGCCTCACAACATATCTATCAGATAGGGGTATTTAAGTATCCATACTCTGATTCTGAAAAGACATGCTCAGATTAAGCAAGTGTTTGCAGGAGCTGGTCCTGGATTACTTAATATTTGTACATAGTATTTATATAATACTTTGCATATTTAATGCAAAGTATGGTCCTGTTTGCAGGATCAGTTCCTAAATTACACTTAACACAGAATCTGGGATAAGAAATTCCATAGCATGTGGCAAAGTGACCCTGAGATTTCCAGTGCCCCTACTTAGGATTTAACAATAGAATTCACTGGTTGGAAACAGTATCTGTAATTCTTTTAGTAGAACTACTCAATGCAAGTATGCAGCAGATAACCATTGCTCCTTCGTGGTTCACAGATAAGAATTTAAGAGAGCAGCTGAAACACGCATTTGAATTTGATTAATGACAAAAGAGCCATTTCAGAAAACAGAGGAGACACTGTCCACTCAACTTAAAACACAAAACAAAAAATAAAAGTGACCATTTTCAATGCAGCAGTAAAATGAAAAATGTCTTTCCCTTTCAACGAATATAGTAATTTGCCCATAGCGACAATACGCAGAGATTGATATGCCAATGTTTAAAATATCCCACCGAATTTGTGTTCTTTTAAAAGTGTAGTATTCTGACATCCAATTCAATTGTGATGATGGTTAGAACTTTGTTTTTCTTCCCTATTTCTGATTACTTCAAAATTGTTTCGGCCCAATCCTGCTGCACTCCTTGGCACCCAGAACAAAAGGAATCAGGCTCTTGGTTTGTAAATAGAAGCCATTCCCCTTATAGTCTGCTCCGTTCATCAATGTCACAATGCAGTAATGGCACCATTACAGTCAGGTACCATAAAAATAACACTATTGATGTCGCACGGTCAGGCTCTGAGCCTTAAATCTTGACTTGTGCAGAAAAATGACCACTGAAGTCAATGGGAAAGACTGGGCCTATCCTATGTGGTGCAGCACCTCTTGATAGACACTTAACCCTTCACTTTAAATGGGCACAATTGTGCACCATTGAAATCAATGGGAGTTCTGCTGTTAACTTCAAAGGGAGAAGGATTCAGCCCAGTGACTTCAGTGGGAATTGAAGGTGCTGAGCATCTTGCAGAATCAGATTCTTTAGTATCAGTCTGTGGATGAAGCTATGCTGCTCCGTACCCCACTCCAGCATAGGGAAGGAGGAGGTATTCTCTGCTGGGAAAGTGGGGAAGCTTTTCATAGTTAAGGAGTCCAATCAGCTAATGCTGTTGAACCAGATCACCCTCTCCCCAGCCATCTTCATTGTGTCTCTTTATGGGCCAGGACAATCAACAGGCCATGTCTACACTCCCACTTATGGCAGCAAAATTTATATCATTGAGGGGTGTGAAAAAACGCCCCCCCCCCCTTAGCGATACAAGTTTCACTGGCATAAGTGGTAGTATGCACAGCGCTCACTCTCTCCTGCCAACATAGCCACTGCTGCTCACTGAGGTGGTTTTATTAGTGGGCTGGAGAGGTCTCCTGTCAGCATAGAGCGGCTACATGAGTGATCATACAGCAGTGCAACTGCCACTCTAAACTCGCTCGTGTAGATATGGCTTAATTTGGTCTACGCTGCCACCAGTAATTCACACAACTGAATAAAGGTTATTTCTTTCTACAGCTGAAGCTGGTTCCTCTGGTACATGTTTTTCTACCACCTGAGCCCTGTGCTGCCCACATAAGCCTGGGTTGAATCAGTGAGAAGCACAGAGTATAGTGTTACCACAATAATTATTAACATTTTGAATGAAAAGGAGACGATTGGGATAAAATACTAGGTATTTAATGTCTTCCAAAATTCATTCATCCAGGAGTTATTTTATGTTATCTTTTTAATATTCTCTTCAGTAAGAAGGTAGCTCCTTATATTGTCTATATTCCCCATTTGTATTTTTCACTTGAGGAAACTCAATCCTGATGGCCTGGGATGTTTGCTTATGTGAGGACCAGGGAAAGTAACTGCAATATATAATACAAGAACAGTAGAATGGGCTCTCCTCATCAATTTTTTAGGCAAAAGCCCTGAGCCTTCACACACAAAAAATTGCAAATCTAGTCTATATAACTGAAGTAACTCCTTATTTCCTGATCAATATATTTCCCCTGCTACCTCCTTATTTTTTCCTTCAATGCTATGGATCCACCTTGTACCTCAAAGCTAAGAGATATGTTTAGATACCTCTGCAGTTCCAGAGAATTTCAAAAGTTGATCAAGAATGGATATTAACTCTGCAGTGCTCAGTGCCCAGTCACCTGAAGAAAGTTCAAAGGTTGGTTACAAATTTCCAATTTCCAGTGGAAAAATCAGTAGCTTAAACTACATAAGCTTCTTTTACATGCTCATGCATGTAACTTGAACAGATACTTCTGAGAGTTTTGAATGTAATGACATCTGAGAGTTTTGAACCTTTCTTCCATCAAGATACCAATATGGATGTGCAGATGGTACATCATTAATACAATCTGCTGTCTCTTTCTTTCCAGAGTCTCATTTTCTTAGGTATAAAATACTCTAAAAGCTTATGTTTGGGAGGCTGAATGACTCAGAAAATTGATAATGGAACTAGTTCATAAGCAATTCAGGGACAAGATCCTGCAATCTGATCTGCAATCTGACTTCAGTGGGACTCCGTGCAAGTGTCAGGGTTCTCCCACTCAGATCGTATTGCAGGAGTGGGGCGTATTGACTGAAAGACCTTACTGTCTGATTATTTGTGCAGTTGCTTACATTACATGAATTTTATGGTCTCAGTCCAGTTTCCTCTAATGGTACCTAGTGTCTACATCACAAAAAAATCACCCATATAGTTGGCACTAATTGGCAATCTCAGAAGAGAGGCCAAGGGATGAATGAGATTGGAAATCTTCTCACCCCTACAGGTGGGTTAGGTTGAGTTACCACTGGCTCTAAGCATTCTAGGTGTCCTCCTTAGCAAAAAGAGTATTTCCTGGGGGGCCATTTCTAGTCAGGGTAGGGATGGGGCTATCAGACCATGGAGAGGGATTCTGCACCTCCTGTGTGTCATGCTCCAAGTCAGCCTTAGGGATAAGGATAAGACAAAGGAAGGAGAAATGCAGTGAGTCTGCAATATGTGGACTTACTGGCCAAAGTTCATCAGGGTGGCAAGGCATGGTTGTAGCTATAGCCCATTAGCTGTAGCAGCAGCAGTGGAGAGGCCAAGCTAGTATTCCACACCATGACAAGGAAAGATGGTATTTTCCCAATAACAATAGAGACCACCATGCAAGGCTCAGGGTTTATGCAGGGGCTCCTGGACTTGGGGAGCAAGGCAGGAAAGAAAGGAATCTCACTACCTACTATACCACTGAAGTGTAGCCACTTCTGGGGTGGAACTGGTACCTAACAGCACATAACAAAAGCTACACAATAGTTTAGGAGGGAAGAAGAAGAAAAATACCAGACCCAGTTGAAGCTACAAGAGCTGCTTTTAATTAGGAGAAATACAGTCACCCAACATGAAATATTATAACAGTTTTTAATATTTACTTAAGAAATCACCAGAAAACATTAAACCAGAAAATTCTCTGACATGGAAATCTCACAAAGGGCACAGCTCAGCACAGCAAACATAAGTATAAAACATTTAACCTGCACTTCCAAACTAGCAGATAATAAATTCCAAGTGTCTGCCGTGAGAGTCTCAAGAGGCAGAGCTGACTTGAGGCTAGCTACCATCCTTGCCACAAATGTATTTGAATGAGCTGTTATTTGACAGACAGCTTTTCTGCCAAGGAACACTTAAGCAACAGAAAAATAAATTTACCATTCGTTCTTTCGGAAAGCAGGGGAACAGCTTTTGAAAAGACAGTTCTATGATTAAAGCAATGTTCTGACCCCTCCATTAGAATTGTAGGTGGATGGACAATACACCTCCGTAGAATTACCTGTTGCAGTAACTCTGCTGTGACTGAAAGCTATACCATCATTGTCCAGCTTAATACATCTAAAAATAGGTTTCATGTTGGCAGTGGGTTTTCTATAGTGTGTCCATTTTGTATTATTCTCTGGATCTAATTCTCTGGTAACTGCCACACAGAAGGCGGTATTTTTCCATTCTCTGAAAGGTAGGTGCACTCATTCTTTCTTTCTTTCTAATGGGATTTTTCTACTTCAGCTATCTTGGGGAAGAATCCTTTTGTTCCCTATTTGTAGCTAGAAAGCCCTGTTATGGAGAAGGATATCTTCAGAACTGGGTGGAGCGTATAGATTTCACAAGCTAAAATGTCACATCTGCACTCATCAGTATAAAAATATCCTGACTGTAGCTGGCAAGTATCAATGCAGTCACCACACCCTTACCTCCAAGAGCACCAGAGAGATAGGTAAGGTCAATCCTTTATGCTCACAACCTGCCACCACTTTTGTGCTGTCTTCTGAAACCAACTTTCAATTGATTTTACAAGCCTTGTAACAGGGTGTCAGTTCTAGTATAGAGAGGCAATGCTCTACTTCTGCATAACCCTAATATCATGCGCTAGAACCCTACACAGAGATGTAATTATTTATGCTGACTCATTCTGGAAAACCAGAGCAAGTGACTCCAACTAACTAATACACGAGTACAAAGGATTTAGTGTTTTCTGGAGGCAAAAAGAACTAGGGGCAGAGACACATGGTTCCTGCAAGGGGGTAAAAACCCTAGAAATAGCCAAGTTTAAGAAAAAAAAATTAATCTTTTTTAGATTATAAACTCTTTGGAGCAGGACAGTCACTGACAGTGCATTTATACAGCATCCTGGGCAAGGGGACCCAGTCTTGCTTGGTTTGTAAACCCTACAATATATATGTTTATTATTATTAATAATGATAGGCTTTATGCTTTGTTTTGTTATTATTTAAGTTAACAGTAAAGGCAAACTAAAGGAAAGGTGTAAGTTTAGACCAGATTTGGTGTGTGTGCATGGTGTTTACACTGTGCTAGGAGAATGGTGGGTGCTCCACCCACTTACCCCATGCACCTGAAGTTGAGAGTTTATGTGTTTTGTGCTACACAGCATCTGCTGTTTTTAAGGAGCTGGAAAAAATGACTTTTTCACCCTTGTTTATCAATTCAGAAAAGCACTCAAGGAATTCAGACTAATTTGGCAGACACAAATACTTTCTGAACCTACCACAATTGCTCTGCACTAACAATAGATCTCAAAGGTTTTCTAAGGGTCTCCTTTATCATCAAAGGTTCTGATCACCCCTACAATTGAATTCAAAAAGTCTATTATTTCTTCAACCCTTCCTTGTACTTCTTTGATTATGGGAACTGCGTCAGACATCCCTCCCCCAACCTCATTCATCAGGAACTGCTCACGACCTCTGATACCCCTATGACAATATTTCTGCCAGGAGCTAGTTCAGTATGCCTCACTGTACTACCTGCACATTTTCACACTGATCTTTTTGAGCTATCAGGTAACCATTCCAGTTTATGTACCATTTACCTCCTCCCCACACACACCAGAAGTATTTTCTTCCTTTCTTCAGTTTTGTTTTTGATAAAATGTTATTCTAGTTTTCAGCTCTTCTAAAATGACTTGCAGAAGGCAATGACAGGTTGCAATTTTAAATCCACTTAGGTTTTTTTCTCTCTTTTTTTCTTTTGAATAATCCTGTTTGACAGGCTTTCCCCCCATCCCCTACTTGTCATTAAGTATGGCTGCAGCTCAGACTGAGCAAAAAGTAGATTAATTGTAATGGTTTAGGGATACAAATGCTATGCTTGAGAGAGAGAGATTTGGTCCAGTCCTTCCTGGAAAGAAACAAAACAAAAAACTAGAATACATATACTAGCTGGTAAGAATCGGATTAATTACCAACTATCGGCATTTATTAATTCATTCTGGATTCATGTTCAGATATTGTTTTAATCTCTTGGTAAAAGAGAACATGGGGTCATTATACTGTATCTGTGACAGGCCCAGCAATTACAATGAATGTGGATAAAAGCATTTGCTCTGTAATTTTCTTCCTATGGTCCATAATAATGAACTATTAAAGAATTTGAACATTTTTTCAGCTAATGCTTTATGCTAATCCTTTCCAGTAGCCAGGATTATGCAATCTAATCAGCTACTAAATGGTAGGATTTTTCATCTTTATCAGGTTTTCTTTAATAGCAAAGTTTTATTCTAACCTAAAGGGAATAAAAGGCTGGGAAAAAAAATAATGGATAGCAAATGAACACAGTTATCGATCTGATCTATCCATCATTCAGTGGTTAGAGTAGGATACTGGGAGTCAGGACACCAGAGTTCTGATCTCCTCTCTGCTATTAACTTGCTCCATGTCTCAGATTCCTCTCACATCACACATAATGTCTGTGTCACAGAAGGTCCCTCCCAGGAGTTATGTGAGAATTAATAGGCCACATTTAGTAAAGGTAGATTTCAAGGAGACAGGGAGAAACATGTGGTACAAAAGATGAAGATGTACATCCGAGTAGGTGGCATCTGTATTCCGCATCTTAACTGCTGGTGGATGCCTGTGATTATTTACTGCAAGTGGCCAGGATTAACTACTTTGTCTCAAAGTGGCCATGGTGCACTAGAATTAGAGGGCTAGGCTCAGACACAGGGAAGTCTGTCCATAGCCACCCTCACTCTCCACTGATGTACACTGGCACTTAACTGGAGTAAAACAAGCATGGACCACTCTGGAAATCTGTGCAGGATGCAGACCTGCTCTGCATCTCCTGCAGTCCTCCACGCTCCCCCTGCCCCGCTCCTCCCCTGAAGAAAAATGTGTTTACATTAAAAACTGGTCTAAGTAGGGAATGTTATTCTAGACACCCTTAGAAAGGCAGCAGATATGGCATTGCACTACTTAGCAACCTGCCACCATATCAGGAATGGCCAGTAATGACAAATGGTCAGAGGATATCAAACCCCAAATACTTTGTGTCATCCTGTCCTCCTGGAAGGGCTGTTGTCATAAGTATAAAGTAGCCTAGAACTACTGTTTACCTGTAACGGGTTAAGCTAAAGCTAACCAGTGAGGTGGACAACTGACCAATGAGAAATTCCTCAGGAGACAAAGGATTTTAAGTTTCAGTTTCTCTCTGGGTCTTCTCTCTGTTCAACTCGGCTATGGGATGAACCACACCTATTTCTTTTACTATAACTATCAGTTTTTTATCAAGTAAGGTAGTGAGTAAGTTTACCTTCTTTTTATCACTTGAAAAACTCTTTAGTTGGTAGAAATTTATCTCTGTGTTTCTCTAATACTGTAAGCTTCAGCAGGAGGAGAAATTCAGGGAGGGGGTTGTTTGTAACTCTGTATTGATTATTGTAGATGCTATTCTATTGATGGTTATAAGGGATTTATTCCTTTCTTTTTTTCTTTTATTAAAGTCTTTCTTTTAAGAAGCTGACTGCTTGTTTTCCATTGTGTAAGATCCTGGTTTTGGATCAGGCACGTCTCACAGGATCAGGCGAGGCTTTTCTCTCAAGCTTCCCAGGGAAGGAAGAAGTTTGGGGGTTTAGTGGAAAGGGAAAGAAGGGTCCCAAACTCCCCTTTGTCCTAGTTTTTGGAATATTGAGTTTGGTGGTGGCAGCGGTTAGTTCCAGACACAGAAGAAGTTGTGTTCTGGGGAAAAACATTTTAACCCAAGCTGGTAAAATAAGCTTGGGAGGGTTATCTCTTTTTTCATGCGGGTTCCCACATCTGTACCCTAGAGTTCAGAGCTGGGAGGCAATCCTGACAGCTGTACATGCCCCTGACAGTGCCCTGACAGGGGGCTGTACATGCCCCCCTAAGAGTCAAACCCCTCAGGTATGTCTGCACTACATCATTTACATTGTAGCACTTCCAGTAAAGATGCTCTAAGCTGACAGGAGAGCTCTCCCATTGGCTTAGTAACTCCTGCCTCCACGGGAAGTGGTGAAGCTCTCACACCGACATAACACTGTCCACGCTGACGCTTAGGTCAATATAACTTACATGGCTTGGAGGGGTGGATCATTCACACCCCTCAGAGATGTAAAAGTATACCGCAGTAATTTGTAGCATAGACACAGCCTGACTCTTTGATAACACTTATGTAGTCTGCCACGTCAACAAAACCTCATGGCCTTGAATGAAATTCACTCTGTATCTCTTTTTATCTAAATTCAGGCACACTCATTTCTTGGGGAGAGTGGTGTTCTGTATATGACGACATTCCTTGCATTCCATCTGGGCAGAACTGTTTGCAGATTTTAGGAATGGATTGAACTAGCCTGCAAAATGTGTGTTCTGTAGTACCTGGGATGGGGGTGCCTTCCTACAAATCCTGCTGCTCCCCCTTCTCCCTGTGGGCCAGTCAGGCCTGGGAGGCAATGGCTCCCCTTGATTCTCCTATGCAAGGGGAGGTATGCCATGGATAACCTATTCAAGGAGAGCTCTGCACAGCACAAACTGCTGTCCCAGGAGGCTCAGTCCATGGAAGTGTTCATGGAATCTTTGGGGGTGCATTGGTGTAGTCATTCTGCAAAATTTGGATGACACACCTCTGTCTGAGGTTGGGTGGGGGAGCAGTTGTAGGTGTTACTACAACTCTGCTGCTCACAGGTTATTGTTATTCATTAGTGTAGCAGAGCCAGAGCTCTGCTATAGTTAAGGTTAAGACTAGCTGTCTGTTTAAAGCTTCAAAGAGTCTTGTAGCACCTTATAGACTAACAGATTTTTAAAGCTTGACTCTCTATATGCTCTAAAATCTATATGGTTACTTGTATTGCCTTGAAATTTGCTGTGCCTGATAGGGGCATACGCTTCTCTTAGTATGATCCTCATTCTGAGTCATTTCACCAAGATACAGCTCCCTAAAAACAGGTTTTCTTAAACATTGAGACAGATTTTGGCAATCTTTTTGCTCATAGAGAGAGATTAAACCAGGGCTCAGATCTGGTTTGCACCAGGGTCCCCAACAGAATGCATGGCAATCACCAGCCCCTTGTGAGGAAATCAAATTAAAACATTCATTTCAAAAAACATTTTGCTTCTCATGTACTTACTCTCACTACTAATAGATTGTACTGAGCCATGTCTACACTAATGATTAGATCAATCCGGCTATGTTGCTCAGGGGTGTGAAAAATATCCACCCCACCCCACTCCAGACAGCCTACTTAAGCAGACCCAACATCAGCTATAGACAGAAGAACTCTCTTGGAGAGATGGATTATCTATGACAATGGGAGAACCCCTCCCGTTTGCAAAGGTAGCGCCTACACTCAAGCATTTCAAGTGCAGACAAGCCCTGAATATGTGCACAGAAAACTGTGTCATAGGACCTGGGTGGCTTTGAGGGAAACTGGTGGTCATTGAATCCCCACATGCTGTGAGCTCACATCCAACTCAGGGCAGATATCTGCTTCTATGAAAGGGGTTTTCGCTTTGCGGAAAGCAATCTAAGTATAGCAGAATATTCAGAAGACACTGAAACTATTATTTTTTTTAAGAAAGAAAATCTACACAGGCAAATGCTTTCTGAGAGAGGCCAAGGGTGACTGGGGAGGAAGAGTAAGTGGAAACAGGGGGAGACGTTCTCGGGGAGGAGGGGCAGTTGATGGGGAGGGGTAGGACACCAGGAAAGGGAATATGGGGAGTGAGGAACATGGGGTCAGGGGGAGGGAAATAGGGACTGGGTTATCCATCAGATCCCCATTCTCTTCCCCAGTGTGTGCCCCAGCCCATCTACAGGGGTATGATACTGCCTTTTCTGCCCCCCTCCCATTATGTGAGCTAGATGAGTGCTTGCCTAGCTGGCAAGGGGGCATAGGGATCTGAGCTAGGATCTGGGGGTCCCTGCCCTTGGGGAGTGCCTAAGCGCCACTCTTTGTCCCCTAGTATGTGCACCAGGCTCAGTGGTCCCATTACCCATCTATGGGGCTGTGAGCCAGGTTCTATGGGGTGGGGGCTTGCCTTTCTGGGGGGTGTCTCATTCCAACTCCCCACCTCCCAGGATCTGAGAAAGTCCTGTTACCCCTAAGGGGCTGGAATTTAGGCATGGTCAGAGCATGCACCAAAGACACACTGTTGAGGCTGGGGAAAGTAGCTGAGAACAGGCATGCTTGACACATATCAGAAAGTTTCCAGCCCTGGGGAGGTGGGAAGCGAACACTCACTGACATGAATGGAGCAGTTTGTGCCTCTCAGAGCTACATTGCTTCAGGCTGTCTTCCCCTCTTTCTGAGGAGAATCTCATTGAGATGAATGGGCCACTTACCACCTCTCTGAGTCAGCAGCTTTGAAGTTTGAAACCCATTGTTGGCAGAAACCGGAGAATGAACTGTAAACGTTGGGGGAAAGTCTGCCTCTGCTAGGGTGTTGTTTTTATTAAGAGGGGGAGAAGAGAGAGAAAATGTAGTCTGGAGTACAGCAGACTAGTCAGAAGGCACTGAAATATTTTTGAAAAGAAAATAAATGACATGCTAACGATCAGTGGGAGGGCAGAGGCAACTGGGGATGGAAAATTAGGTGGGAACAGATAGAGAGGAGGGTTTTGGTCTGCAGCTAGGTATGAGAGTAATAGGGGGAGATGGTAAATGGGAATGGGTGGTGGGGAACAAAGAGGGAGTCTAAGGCTCAGGCCTCATCTACATTGCCACTTTACATCATGAAAAAACACCTCCCTGAGCACTGCAAGTTTCAGCGCTGTAAAGTGGCAGTGTAGACAGTTCTTCAGCACTGGTAGCTACGCCCCTCGTGGGGGTGGGCTCTCTTCCAGCACTATGCTGAGACTACACAAGCCACATTAAAGTGCTGCCACAGCAATGCTTTAACGTTGCTGGTGAAGACATACTCTCAGGTAAGGGCAGAAGCAGCTGGAGAATGAGAGGGGACCAGACAAAGCTGGAGATATGGTGGAGGGTGACTCACAGTCAGCCCTGAATTCTCCCTTCCCCAGTGAACGTGGGGATCTGGAGTGGGGAAGATGAAATCCAGAAAATGATAACTACACATTGCCCATCTGTGAAATGAGGGGGACAGGCCAGCATGTAAGGGAGCGGCCGATTTGGAGGAGGGTGGACCTGGGGCACGGCTGGGAACATGAGCGCTGGCTTACTCATTTCCCTGGGAGTGTTTGACCCCTGTTTAGCCCCCTGTCCTGCCCCCAGTCCATCTTTTCCCCCAGTGCTCATCCCAGTCCCGCCTCTACCCCTCTTCTTCCCACCTTGTTCCACTCCCCAGGGCCTCCTGCATGCCACTGAACACTGGATTGCAGTGGGTGGGAGGGAGTGGGGGAGGAGATGATCAATGGAGCTGCTGGTGGGCGGGAGGTACTGCAGGGGAGGGAAGAAGATAATCCATGGGGCTGCCAGTGGGTGCTGAGCACCCACTATTTTTTTCCCCTGGATGCTCCAGCCCTGGAACACCCATGGAGTCAGCACCTATGGAGACTGGGCTACCACAGGGGCAGGAGTGCCAGCTAATGGTGGGTATTGGAATAAGGGGCTCAGCTCACATAGCCAAGGTTCCAAGCTGCTGCCTTTGTTACGCATATGAAGCAGCACAGGGCAAGAGTTAGCACGGAGAAACTTGTGTGTTTATGCTTTTTACAGTACCAGGATGACCTTGGGCAAGGCACATTACCTCTCTATGCCTCAGTTTCTCATCTGTAAAATGGGGATAATGATGTTAAATTCTTTGAGATCTACAGCTGAAAAGCATGGTATAAAAACTAGTTCTTTTGATTATTACCTAGTCCCAGTAACATATCAACCTAGGTGAGAACTACAGCTGTCCAAATCACTATTAACTCCTACCAAACCGTTCTCTCTTTAAAAATGGGTAGAAAGTTTAATGGCAAAAAACATTAACGCAGAGGTAAGGGTCCCAGTAATTGCTTGTGCCCTCCCAGAACATCGAGTTCATCAAAAAACTTACAATTCTGAAAAGCAGGAAATACAGAGTTAAGGTAAAACACCAACTCAGGTCAACACTTCAATCTCCCTGCACACACAATTACAGATTTAAAAGTCACTGTATTGCACCAAAAAAACTTTAAGACCAGACTGCAAAGAGAAATTGCAGAGCTGCAATTAATTTGCAAATTTGATACAATCAACTCAGGACTGAATAGGGATTAAGAATGGCTAGCTAACTACAAGAACAGTTTCTCTTCTCTTGCTGTTCACACCTCCAATTCAGCTGCTAGAGGAATACCTCACCCTCCCTGATTAGAGATAACAAGCTGGTTCAGCCTCATTGGACTAACCCTGTTATCTCCAACCTGGTTCTTGCCTACTTATTTATACCTGCCCCTGGATACTTCCACTGCATGCATCCGACAAGTGGGTATTAGCCCACGAAAGCTTATGCTCTAATACTTTAGTTAGTCTTTAAGGTGCCACAGGACTCTGTTACTTCTGCAATCCCAGACTAACACGGCTACCCCTCTGAGTCAGGTTAACTCTGCCCTCTTTGAGCAGTGCCCCACAACACCCATAACGCACATACTCACACTCTGCCTTTTCTTTTGTAGTGGACAGGCCCTACCTGCACTTCTGTGATGTTCAAATACTGAGGCCATGGTTACACTGGCACTTTATAGCGCTATAAAGCCCCTACGAGCGCTATAACCTACTCTCCGTCCACACTGGCAAGGCACTAATAGCGCTATAACCGCGGAGTTATAGCGCTATTATTAATCCACCTTCTCATGGGGAATAAGGGCTGTAGTGCACCTGCTGTAGCGCTACAGGAAGAATGTGGACACCCACTGCGTATTAATTGGCCTCCAGCCTGTCCCATAATTCCCGTTCGAGCCACTCTGGTCATCACTTGCAAACTCTTTTGTCCTGTCCTCAGGTGACCACACGTCAGACCCGCCCTTTAAAGTTCCAGGGAAATTTGAAAATCCCCTTCCTGTTTGCTCCAGCCAAGCGTGGCGTGCTCTCAGGGAATCCTTGCAAGTGATCATTCTCATTGATCTGATTGATTGCGTGGCGTGGTCTCAGGGAATCGTTGCAGGTGATCATTCTGATTGATCATCATGACTCCACGTGCCATGCCTCCTCGCAATAGGCGATCCCCAGCATGGAGCAATAGTGAGGTGCTGGACCTCATCAGCTACTGGGGGGAAGAGGCTGTTCAGTCTCAGCTGCAGTCTAGCCGCAGGAATTTTGACACCTATGGGCAGATATCACGGGCCTTGGCAGAAAGAGGCCATGAGCGGGACACTCTGCAGTGCCGTGTTAAGGTAAAGGAGCTTAGGAATGCGTATCGCAAAGCCCGCGAGGCAAACGGCCGCTCAGAGGCAGCCCCGGTGACTTGCAGATTTTATAAGGAGCTGCACGCGATACTTGGTGGTGATCCCACGGTCACTCCATCGACCACCACGGACACTTTCCAGCCCACCAGTGAAGGAGGGGGTGAGGAGGAGGACGAAGAGCAGGAGGATGAAGTAGAGGAGGAGGATGAGGACGAGGCAGCAGCGATCCAGGGCACGGAGGAGTCCCTGGACGCATGCAGCCAGGAGCTCTTCTCAACCCAGGAGGGCAGCCAGCCACAGCGTCCGGCGGTTGCAGGGGCCAGCTCAGCAGCGGATTGCGGAGGTAAAGCTGCTTTTCTATGGGGAAGGCTGGCAGCTTGGGGTGGAAAGGGATGAGGGGGGCATTCCACCTGGTGCTCTGTTCAAGCCAGGAGGAGGGCAGGGGGGCATGCAGCCAGGAGCTCTCCTCTAAAGCCAGGAGGAGGGCGGCCAGCCACAGCGTCCGGCGGTTGCAGGGGCCAGCTCAGCAGTGCATTGCGGCGGTAAAGCTGCTTTTCTATGGGGAAGGCAGGCAGCTTGGGGTGGAAGGGGATGCTTGCATGCTTGCCTACATGTGGAATAGTGCATTGATGTAGTCTATCACCTCGCGGTAGTCATCATCAGTAATCTCTTCAAAGGTCTCAATAAGAGCACTTGCAATGCGCCTGCGCAGGTTTCCCGGGAGAGCCAGCGTGGTCCCCGTCCCGGTCACGGTCACTAGTCCCTGCCACTGTGCTACAATGGGTGGGGGGAGCATTGCTGCACATAGGCACGCTGCATATGGCCCTGGGCGGAAGCCGCATCTTAATAAAATCCCTTCCCTTTGCTCCTCAGTGACTCGAAGCAACGAGATATCTTCCAGGACAAACACCTATGGAGAATGTTGGAACAGTGTTCAGAGTAGGGCTCCTGCCACTTCCCAGCACTCCACACACACCCCCCACCCCCGCCACAGCTTT
This sequence comes from Dermatemys mawii, assembly GCA_007922305.1. Classification (NCBI taxonomy): domain Eukaryota; kingdom Metazoa; phylum Chordata; order Testudines; family Dermatemydidae; genus Dermatemys; species Dermatemys mawii. Next base: position 21,049,918 of record ML677363.1, on the reverse strand, counting down.
TCAGGGCAGGGAAGAAATCCTTCCCCCTGCCTGCTGCTCACACTGTGGCTCCTGCAACATATCGGCACTCCCCACCCCCTCCCCCGCCACAGCTTTTCAGGGCAGGGAAAAAATCATTTCCCTTGCCTCTGGAGTCCACTCACCATGGCAGGGGCTCCGTTGCTGTATCTGTGCTGTCTGCGGGACAGGCAAACGGGGAATGCGGGGGAATGATAGGCATGTCTGCTCTTTACAAGGGAACCACTGTGAAATGTATCTTTTTATTTTAGAAGGGTCGTCCTTCACCCCTTCGCCATCGCTCTTATCAACAGCTGAGAGGCTCAGGCGACTGAGGAAGCAGCCACGAAGGAGCAAAGAGGATCTTGTACAGCAAGTAATGCAACAGGCTGTAACGGAGAATCGAGTTGCACAGAGGTGGAGGGAGAATGAGAGCAAGTTGAGGGAGAAGGCGCGGAAGGAGAACGCGATTCACCGCCGGAAAAGCACCGACAAGCTGCTCTCATTACTGCAGCTTCAATTGCAGACTATGCAGCGGCTTGTCACCCTTCAGGAGGAGAAGCTCTGCACCCACCACCCCAATTATCGTTTGCCCCAACTCCCTTCCCCTTCTTTGCCTCTGTACCCTCCAGGCCACTATCATCAGACAAATGGTTATCACCATCCACAGCTGCCTCCAACCCCTCTGTCTTCACCGAACAACCCCCAGACCCCAGACCATTATCCACTGCAGTCTACCCCTAATAACATGCCTTACTGGCCACCGCAAATGGGGTTCGGGGGACATGGCCACTCTGAGGGCACTGGAGACTCAGAGACCCAGACATACTCCGATCTCTGACTGACCCCACGACACCCCCATTGCACCTCCCCTGCCTTCCCCCTCACATGCATCACAATATTTTCTTTCAGCAACCGAAGTACCTGTTCAATAAATGAATTGTCTTCTTAATAAATGGGTTTTTTTATTAAGTGTACATACATTATTACAGGCTACAGAAAAGCAAATGCCTGTTCCTGTTAAAAGAATGCTCCCTCCCTCCCTCCCTCCATCTGCACCTCACTTTAGAACTGGCTTTCAGCCTCAAAATGCTCCCTCAAGGCTTCCCTGATCCTAACAGCCTCGCGCTGGTCCCCTCCATGAACCCTGCTCTCTGGCTGGGCATATGTGGCCTCCAGGCGTTGAACCTCAGAGGACCATGCCTGAGTGAAGCCTTCGCCCTTCCGCTCACAAAGATTATGTAGGGCACAGCATGCGGAAATAACCGCGGAGATACTACCCTTGGCCAAATCTAGCCTCCCATAAAGACAGCGCCAGCGCGCCTTGAGACGCCCAAAAGCACACTCCACAGTCATTCGACAATGGCTAAGCCTGTAGTTGAACCTTTCCTGACTGCTGTCCAGGCTCCCTGTGTACGGTTTCATGAGCCAGGGCATTAAAGGGTAAGCAGGGTCACCAAGAATCACTATGGGCATTTCCACTTCCCCCACGGGGATCCTCTGGTCTGGGAAAAAAGTCCCGGCTTGCAGCTTCATGAACAGGCCAGTGTTGCAGAAGATGCGTGCGTCATGCACCTTTCCAGACCAGCCAGCGTTAATGTCAGTAAAACGCCCACGGTGATCCACAAGCGCCTGGAGAACCATGGAGAAGTACCCCTTTCGGTTAACATACTCCTCAGCTAGGTGGGCGGGCGCCAGAATGGGTATATGGGTCCCATCTATCGCCCCACCACAGTTAGGGAAACCCATTTCTTCAAAGCCAGCCATGATGTCATGCACGTTATCCAGAGTCACGATTTTTCGTAGCAGGATGCGATTAATGGCCCTGCACACTTGCATCAGCACAACTCCAACGGTCGACTTTCCAACCCCAAACTGGTTGGCCACCGATCGGTAGCTGTCTGGGGTAGCCAGCTTCCAGATCGCGATAGCCACCCGCTTCTCCACCGGGAGGGCAGCTCTCAGTCTGGTGTCCTTGCGCCGCAGGGCAGGGGCGAGTTCAGCACACAGTCCCATGAAAGTGGCTTTTCTCATTCGAAAGTTTTGCAGCCACTGCTCGTCGTCCCAGACTTGCATGACGATGTGATCCCACCACTCTGTGCTCGTTTCCCGTGCCCAGAAGCGGCGTTCAACAGCCGTGAGCATGTCCGTTAATGAGACAAGAAGCTTTGTGTCGAATGCATTCACCGCTTCGATCTCGTCTTCAGAATCATCACTGTCATCCTGCATGTCAAGGAATAACTCCACTGCACACAGAGATGTGCTGGCGACAGTCGTCAGCATGTCCCTCAGCAGTTCTGGATTCATTGCAGCACTCGACAATGGAAGACGGAGCGTGCCTTGCTGAAACCCTTGAAAGATGGCGCCGGAGGTGGAAGGAAACACAGGGATTGCTGGGATATGCCAAAAAACATCATGGGTAGTTCAAACAGGATATAGAATGCCCCGCAAGTGACGCCCCCCCTACCACAAGCCATTGCGCCAGATCAGGAAGAGGTGTACTGTGGGATACATGCCCTAATGCGCTGCTCTTAATGCCGTATTAAGTGCCGCAAATGTGGCCATGCTATAGCGCTGGAGCAGCTCAGTGTGGACATACAATAGCGCTATTATTATTGCTGTATAAGGCGAGCGCTATAAGCAATAGCGCTATAATTTTGTAAGTGTAACCATACCCTGAGCCTACACCCCTGACAGAATACCACACCACTACAATTTAACAACCACTTCATACCCTTTTACAACCCCTTCACACTTGCACACAGGATAGCACCTACACTTTCCATCATTAAATCCCCAGACTGCTCTCATATCCCACCTAACTACTGACAATAGCCAGGGCAAAGAGACCCCGAGGCCCTGCTCAGTACACAACCTACTCAATTGTGTATTGAAATGATGCAGACTGGAATCCCCAGGTACATATGCAACTCTTTCCTTTGATAACACACACAGAGGAGTCAGGCCCAGATCTCTTTAGATCACAGTCACAGTCCTTATCTTCCAAGCTGTTCCAAATTATTTCCCCTACAGCTACACTTACAACAGTGAATGCAGCTTAGTACATGGAGATAATTCCCAGTGCCTACTGCCAGCTCCAGGGGCTCAGTTAAGGTTGCAGGGGTGTTTATCTTAACACTCTATTGCTTAGTTTTTAGAAGTTTGAGTTTTGCTGAACTAGATGGAAGGGCCTGAACTATCACTTGCCAACCTTAACTCTGCCAAATTGCAGTAGTGTCCAGAGGCCCCTGCATTTTCAACTGGACAAGGAACTCTTCATGACTTCCCATTTTCAGTGGCGGATTAACACCTGGGCCCATGGGGCCCATGCCCAAGAATCCTGGCCAGTATGGGGGCCCCAGGCATGCCAGAACCTGTGGAGAATGGGGGAGGGCCACCAGGGCCTTGCCCCTGTTCCCTCCTCCTCCTTCCACCCCTGAGGCCTTGCCCCCTGGTCAGGACAGAAGTTAGAGCCAGGCCAAGGGAGGAGCCTCCCAGGGAGACTTGGACTCTCCACCTGCCCTGTGCAGGGGGTCAGGGTACCTAAAAGCAGCTCCCAGCCCATGTCCCCACCCCACTGGGCGTACCACCTAGAGCAGATAGAGGGTCCAGGGCTCCACAGAGCTAAGGCCCTCCTCACCCCTCTCCCCAGCAGGAAGAGGCTGGAGCCACTAGCAGCGGTTGTGCTTTGTGGTAGGCTCCACTGCGAACCACAGCCCCTGCTGCCGCTGCTCCATACCTGCCCAAAGCCAGGCATGGAGGGTCATGCACCCCGCACCCCAATTTCTCAGGACATCTCTGGTGGGAATGCCCAGCAGCGAGGAGGCAGCGCTCCCCCTGCCAGCGGGGATCTCTCTGTGTCCCTGCAGCCCAAGTAGGGTGACCAGATGTCCCGGTTTTACAGGGACAGTCCTGATATTCGGGACTTTTTCTTATATAGGTGCCAATTACCCCCCACCTCCATCCTGATTTTTCACACTTGCTATCTGGTCACGCTAAGCCCAAGGGAGGGAGGAAGCAGCAAGGTGGCTGGCTGCCAGCTGAGCTCCTCCCCCACCACATGGGACTGCTTCACCTTCCCTGCTTTGCAGACCATCTGCTGAGGTGAGTTATAAGCCCTGACTCCATGGGTGCAAAAAAATTAGAGGGTGTTTAGCACCCGTCAGTAGCCAACTCTCCCCTGCACCTCCAGCATCTACCAGCGACCCCACCGATCAACTCCCCCTCTCTCCCATCGCCTCCTGGCCACCGTGATCAGCTGTTCCATGGCATGCAGGAGGCATTGGGGGCAGGAGTGAGTTCAGCGGAGGGGACAGAACTAGGTGGAAAGAGGCGGGGTGGGGGCTTGGGGAAAGGGGTTGGGTGGGGGCAAGGCCTCGAGGAAGCCAGCACCTGTGGTCTGAGCAATGCGTGGGATGCCAGCAGCAGGGAGGGGAAGCAGCCCCATGTGGCGGGGAAGGAGCTGAGCTGTTAGTCAGCACCTAGCATCATGGGGTCTAGTCCATGACTCCTAGGCACTATGATGAACCAGCCAGCCGTCCTGCTGCCTCCTCTGTCCCTGGGCTGCAGGGACACATTGAGAGCTCCTCTACCAGGGGGAGTGCTGCCTCCTCGCTGCTGGGCATCCATGCCAGAGGTGTCCCGAGAAATCTGGAAGGGGGGCATGTGCCCTCCCCAAACATTTAATTTGTGCCCCTCCCCAGCCACAGGTACCTGTCACCCATGTTAAAAAGTGGGAAGGCATGCCCCTCCCACTTTAAATGTGTGGGAGGGGCCATGGCTCCCCCGTCCCCAGTTCCTGGGCCCCCAGTTGTGCCGGGTCCAAATGTTCTTTGTGCCCAGAGCTTCAATAAATCTTAATCTGTATCTGCCTACTTTACAGCATTGCATTGTTACAGAATGCTGCTAAACGCCTTATATCTCTGAGAGTGCAGAAGAAGGTGACTGCATTGCTTCCCGTATATGTTCTGAGCACAGCAAGATTTTTGCACCCGATGAAGTGGGCTATAGCCCACAAAAGCTTATGCCAAAATAAACTGGTTAGTCTCTAAGGTGCTACAAAGTCTTCCTCTTCTTATTTACGGATACAGAGTAACATGGCTGCTAATCTTAAACCTGTCAAGATTAGCGTGTGCATCTCAAGCAACAATTAGGAGTTTTGCCTTACAAAGCAATGCAGGATCAGGTCCCTAGTTTGTGACTGTGGACCCTGAAAGAAATAAAATGCAGAGAACTGTTGTGTGGGCTGTGATTATTTTTCTCCAGTTATTTGCAACACACAGGGACTCCATAAGTGAGCACCTATCCTTAAAAAGCCATTGCTGAGTAGTTATTTTTAATATGCTGGCAACCTCCTTTGTGTTAATGCACTTTAAAAGCCCACTGATGTTATTCTTCTCCAATTAGCAAATGTTTTTGTTCACGTATTTTGAATGGAACTGAAATTAACATGATGAGCACTATTTACTTAATATTGCATACAACTTCAAGCTAGCAAACCAGCTAGTCATTTTATACTTGTGCTACTGCATTCTTTCATATAGTAGCATAATTGGCAGTCTTGAAAAATGCATTTATTTTATATTTTTATTGATTAATTTTAAAGGTTTTTGCTTCTTTTATGTTCCCTCAAGAAGCAAAACACATGGATATTTTACAAACTCAATGGAAATGCTATTTTAAAAACAAATTGCTAAAATAACATAACTAACCATGTTTCAGGATTATTTACTTCACAGACTACTGTCCAACTGTCAGCACATCCAATATATATAGACACCAATGTGTTTGTTATGCAAGGAGGAGAAAAATTAAAAGCAACATCCCAGTGCAATTCAATTGCTCATTTCCTCTTTATGTCTACAAATGACACATTGCTTTTACAGGATAGATAAATGGGTGAGACATTTTCTGTGTTCCATTAAGGAGACAGCACTTAATTTAATTACAACAAGAACAAACAAACAGAAATTCAGACAAATAATCCAGAGGAAATATTTATTTTCTTCAGCAAATAGTAAATGCAGATGACATCTTCTATCCATTGAACATATGAAGGCTCCCAAATCACACTTCTGCTGAGTACATATGGCACTAATTGATTCTGTGCTTCCACATCTTCTGCTGAACAGATGGTTTTTACTCTTGTGCTTTAACCTAGGGGTTAATAGCTAAGTGGATAAAAGCACTGGCCTTTCACCTCAGGTGCAACTTTGGTTTTAGTAATTGCACTGGTCTTATGTTCGTCAACAGTTCTCATGACTCACTGTCTATGGAGATACTTTCATGGTCTATTATTTATATTTCAAGTGTATTGTTTATTTACCCTTTTTATTTCGTGTACTGTTCTTAATGGGGTCTTGAAATGCCTCAGTTGTCTAAGCAGCAAAATATTGTGGAAACTGGTCTTCCAATATTACAAGTCCTGGATGGTGCAAATATCACAAACAGTACAAATATCACACTATGGTGGCCTCACAAATGCCTGCCTGAAGCTCAAATGCTCCCCGCAACTTCCCCTCAAAATAACTGCAAACACTGCACCCTGTATTGTGCACACAGCCCCTACCATAACTAGGATGACCATATTTCCCCAAGAGAAAAAGGGACACCCCCAGTTGCTCACCGGAGGTCCTCACCTCCCATGTTGTTGCCTGTCATTGGAACTCTCTGGGGCCCCACATACTGGAATGCTACGCCTCCAACCAATCCTGCCTCCCCCAGCATAGCGACTCGCCCCCTCCACAGGACACCCCACTTTTTTTGGACAAAAGTAGTCATTTGTCCCGTTTGCTATTGCCAACCAATCAAGTCAGCAAACGCAAAGGGAAAAATGCCTCCTTTTTGGAAAAAAAGTCAGAATGGCAGGGACAGAACTTAAAAAAGGGTCTGTCCCAGCCAAAATGGGATGTCTGGTCACCCTAAATATAACAGTAGCTACTGGAGTCAGCAGGTATCTCCATCAGTCACATGACACAGGTGGGTTGTTCTTGTTTTTTAATCTTGACCCATGACTGGGACCAGTGTTTTACAGGGTGTGGCAAGATGTCCCTTAAAGACTGTTCTTTTAAGGGATAGTCTGGATTGGAGATTACAGTCAAGACACCCTAAGAGCAATCAAGGAGCACCCAGTCCTTGGGGCTGGACTTTATAAAGAGACTCATACCCACACCTGTACTGGACCCTAGAGATTAGTTTTTCTCACTGCAATTTCAAGCCTTGGAGATAAAGGCCTTATGAGTTTTGTTAAATTGCTCCTCCCCAACCTAATGCCTAAGGAAAGAGGAGAAAATACACCAGCCTCCTAGAACATTAGTAAACTAGGAACTCTCCCAGTCAGGGTTTGGACTGGAGGTCTTCTTAAAGGAGACATGTTTTTGTTTCATTTTGGTCTTCCCCTTCCTAAATCCTGACCTATGCACTGGGGCTCTGGTGTGCCCCACCTTTTTACATGATGATTGATGCCTACTAGATAGTTGTCCAAAACAGAGAAAGCAAAAATACTTGTATTTCTCAGTTTGGAAGGTAACCTGGCAGAGATTTGGAGAAGGTGAGTTCAGCATTTCCAAATTTTCCTGGAAGCAAGTAGTGCTGAAAGAGAAACCTAGACAAGGTCATTCAGAACCTTCAGTGATGTTTTTATGCATTCAAGAATATCATTTGAAAAATGCATATTTATGTTACAGTAAGTCAACTGCCAGGTGAGACCATTGACCAGTACGTAACCATCTCACACAATAAAATTTAACCATAAATTAATTTAATATGTGCGTGAATTAGAACAGATGGATGAATTAGAGATCAAGCTATTTTTGATATAACAAGTCAAAGCAAGGTTATGGAGGAAAGTGGAGCGGATATTGCAAAGAAAAATTAATAACTGCAAGACTAGTGAAAACAGCACTTCCCAAATGAAAGTGCTAAGAACTGAAGTGCATCTCATTAAAAACATATTACTAAGGTATTGTGACAGAGTGCACTCGCTTCTCGTGAGCACTTCCGGTCAGCTTCCATTTCCAGAAATACTGAATTTGAGGAGCTGCAGCAGTTTGTCTAAAGAATAAAACTGCAGCCACAGAACTGAGGAATTAACAGGACTTTAGCTAAAATGGTCCCCTTGTTACAAAAAAGCCTAAAGGACCAGCAGGTAGCTTGAACAAGCTTTTATTACAGTTCCATGCTTTATATAAGATTTGACCTGGAGCTAAAGAGATTTTTAGCTCCCCAAGTGCTGTTAAATGACTAAGTTACACAAGCATAAAAAAACCAAAAGACCTTAAAACAAAAGATTAAATAGCTACTATGTTTATAAAAGTTCCCTGGATACTAGTATAAAACGTTACTCCACTCAAGCTAGAGTGCAGTATTTTCTCATTATTAGGTTAGAAACTGAACTGAAGTAAGATTGGGCTGGCTTTGTCTGTACTGTACCTACTAGCTGAATGCAGTTATGAATACAGTGTATATCATATTTAATACATAATTGTGACAGATGTTGACAAATCCGAAAGCATGCGTTTTGTTAATTCTAAATTCACACTAAGTGCCAGGCATATCTACAAATGAAAACATGAGAGGGCACTGGTTGTGCCAATCCAAATTCACTGAAAAAATTACTGTTAAATGGCTGCTTTAATATCTCTGAGTTAATGTATTAGGGACAAAATCTCAACAATCCACATGTCTGATAGTTATTTAGAAACTGTAAGGGAATCCCACGCTGTACAGCAGGTAGGTTGCAGGTCCAAAGAGTCTTCCAAAATCTGGATAACCACCACAGTGCTAAAATTTAAACAAATCCCAGCCCAACTGACTTGCTATTTTGCTGGTTCTCTGCCTATCTGTGTTCTAAGCTTCATTCTCAGGAGCAAGGCCTCCACAAATAGGATATGTAAAAAACAAGACCTCTTCCATCAGGGGTGTTTACATGATAGCTCGAAAAAAGAAGGACAATTACTCATCATTTATCCTACTGGAAAACTCTGATTCAGAGGTCCCATCTACACTAAATAGCACCATTATTCCTTCTTTTTTCTTGAAGATGTCCTCCTCCAACCCCGCAAAGACTATGATAGATGAATTGGCACTATGGTTCTATTTGGTCGTCATCATCCCCCATGAAGAGAACAATTAGGGGGTCCCTTCATCTGATACTCTTAGAAGAGGCCCAGCCCACTTGCTCTCCTTGCCAGAAGATAGCAAAAGGGAGGAAAAAGGGTGGTTTCATAGCCAGACCTACATATAGCGACCCTCAAAGTGAGCCAGCAGGGGTGACTCAGCACCAGCCCTTTCACATCCCCTTTCAGGGTTTGATTCACATCACCTCCATGAACCAGATCCAGCAGGGTTGTTAACCTTAGGAACGTGAATTTATAGTAGCCTGCAAAAAGCTACATAATGAGTTGAAGTCTTGACCTGGCAGGGGGAGAGAGAGAAGTGAACCAAAGATACTGATAAGGTTAAAGACAATGCTTACCTTTCTGACTTTAACATAACAATCAGCATTTTTGCTATCTGCCCTTGACAAGTGTTTGTTTTCCTTCTGTCTTGGATTCGTGACATGACTCTCTTGGGTTGCTCAATCATGTGGAGCAAAATTTTATTTTAATGGAAAGACTCTCATTAACTTCAGTAAATAGCCTTTACATCAAGCTCATACTTTGTTTTTTCACTGGACAGATTCTGCACTGATCTGCTCTGTGCAGTCCCCATCTACTTCAATGGGATTTCACAGAATATAACTCACCCGAAGATTAGCAGACAGTCAAACATACCATTTGAGTGTAATTGCTAATTTAAATTATACAGATAATTTAAAATTCTCTGCCCTTAACTTTTTAATTTTTTTAAAAAGTGGCAACACTCCCTGAAATGTTGCCCAATTACCCTGCATCCTTTTTCTTCTTTGCATCAAAGCTACAGATGTTTACAGGTAGGGTGACCAGAGAGCAAGTGCGAAAAATTGGGACGGGGTGGAGGGTAAAAGTAGCCTATATAAGAAAGACCCAAAAATCGGAACTGTCCCTATAAAATCGGGACATCTGGTCACCCTATTTACAGGAATGACTTGCCAGGCAATCACCCACCCCTCTCACTTTATCCAGGCTTGGGACTGGCACTAGGGACTCAGCGGCATGAGTTAGGAGATCCTGACAAGTTGCAGTTTTGCACCAATTGAGAACAATACAACTGCCATAGTGGGGTCATGTCTAACGTGCAGAAGAATGTACATTTATACAGAAGGTTTATAAAGCGGAGGTTGAAGGAAGTAGAGCATGAGGCCAACCACAAATGAGATTGGAAGATGCAAATTTTGAGGGATTTAACAAGCTTAAACCCTCCCATACCAACTCTTGCTGAAGGAAGAAGACTTGCAAGAGGCGGTTCAAAATGGAAGCACCAGCATGGCTACATCATAGCCATGTGATTCACAGATAAGGATGTAGTTGAGATATCAAAACTGATGGTGGCTCCCAATTTATGGTTGATACTTCTACCCTCTGTCCCAAAAATGACAGGCACTTCAAGTGAGAAGAAGAATGTGTGTGTGAACTTTAATAGTGCTTCTTATTCAGTTTCATGCTAGCTGCTGAGTCATACCCTTTTTGCTTGTTTTCCCACTCATATCATCTCTGGAATGAGTTGGAATGAGATCCACTCATCCACATTAATGGTTGTTAATACTTAAGACCTTATAAACATTTCTTTCAAATGTATGGATCACCCTTAGATGTTTGTAGTTTTTAAATTAAGCTCATATGTATGTTCTGTTTTAATGTACAAAGACTGTACATTAATACTAATCTACCAAGTAGCCCTCCACCCCAGTGTACACATCTTCAGAACAAAGTTAAGCAAATTACTCTAATCACTGTTATCTAGTTAAAAGAACAGAATGGCCAAACACAGTCTAAAGTTTTACATCTTTGAACAAAAGTAGCACTTCTAGCCTTGAGCATTTGAAATTGAAACCCTTGGAACCATATCTGACACATGCAAATGTAATCCAACACTACCCACTCCCCTATGAAGATAGAACAAAGGGGATATTGAGGGTCAAGACAACATATCAGAAAGATTTCAAGCAGCATTTGCTAGTGTTATTTACAATCTTGTCTATTTTAAATACTGTTCACTTAACCAAACAAGATGACAAAGAAAATCAGAGTTACTAAAAGGATTAGTCATTTGGTAAGGGTGTTTAAACAGTTTGTCAAACAAAAATAGGGATGTTAAACATTCCCACTGGAGCACTTCCTAAGACGTGAGTACCTGTATCTGTTTATCTAAACAAGAAACAAACTTATAAGGATTTACAGTAGGGGTTCTCAAACTGGGGTTGGGACCCCTCAGGGGGTCACAAGGTTATTACCCGGGGGGTTGTGAGCTGTCAGCCTCTACCCCAAACCACGCTTTTCCTCCAGCAAATATATCAAAATGTGTTTTTAATTTATTGTGGGGGAGGGTCACACTCAAAGGCTTGATATATAAAAGGGGTCACCAGTACAAAAGTTTGAGAACCACTGATTTACAGGAAGCCTCCCATTCATTTTAATGGAAGCAAGACTGGGCGTAACAGGGATTCTACAATAACTGAATTTAAATATCTGATCACAGAGTCTAAGATGTTGGTTGAAATTAAGAGGGGCCTGGATAATTTGATGACGACTAATATTTCTAGTTTCACATGGTAGAATTAAATTACGTGTTCAGCATGTTACTATCAGGAGGTCAGGAAGGAATTTGTCCCTCTTAGTAGAGCAATGTATCATTGCACACATGCACGTCAGTGGTTTTTCACTACTGCTACATTTTATGCTATAAACACAAATGAGTTTAACAATAATTGATATAACTTTGTTGTGGTCTAACCGAGTTATAACATGGCATGGTCCAGCTTTGGGGACAACCTGTGTTAAAGCCAAGTAAAAACCTTGATCTAGCTGATCAACTAGCATAAACTCTTATAACTTCATTGACTTCAAGTGAGCTACAACAATTTATACAGTTACAAAGTTGAGGATTTGGCCCCCAGAATTTTATCCAATGTCTTTACCAAGGCTAACGCACCTAAAAAACCTGTCGGCGTAGATAGTGTCTTCACTAAGTGCTACTGCGGCCCCACTGAACTGTTCTAATCGTAGACAAGCCCTAAGTCTGATATTGAGTCCTGTAATAAAGTAAGTACTCCTCAGACTTGCCTAGAGTGTGGATTACTATTCCTCACCCAAGAATGGGGCTCACTGAAGGAGGAGAGGATACTCACAAATAAGCATTATGAGTGCATTGATTATAAACAACAGGTCCACCTAGGGTGACCAGATGTCCAGATTTTATAGGGACAGTCCTGATTTTGGGGTCTTTTAACTTATATAGGCTCCTACTACTCCCCACCCCACACCCCCATCTTTTACATTTGCAGTCTTGTCACCCAAGGTTCACCCTTCCCCATTTCTTTGGGCACTTTCACCATAAGATTTGGATTAGCAGAAGACAAACTGAGGGGTTATGGAGGTCATTCCTTTCTTGCAAAGCTTGGACACAGCGCACAGGTGTGGCACTTAATGATGACTTCTATCTAGAGAGTTCCAGACTCACAGACTAAGGGCATGTGCACTCACAGGTACGTCTCTGTGCAGACAATCGAGTTGAGATGTAGCTACTAGTAAACAACCTATTTTATTTATAGTTTAAACTCCAAAGTACTGACAATATAAATGATTTTTCCTTGGACTTGTTAGAATATTTTCCCTTAAGTCTGAAAATGGACTAGTCACTCTGCTTCTTGAATCTTCTCAATTCCATACCTAAACATTTTGCAAAACTGAGGAGAGACAAAAATACCCACGTCATGAATTATCACAGTGTATGTTGTAAAAGGCCTGATGAATTTTTAGCTTTGTTTTAATGAAATCCTTTATATATCCTATCCTTCTGCTAAAACACTCCCCATTCCATATATGATCTACCTGCCCCACATTTGACAACAAATGCAAACACATCCTGGCACATTTTAAACCTTGGAAAGATGCCAGATGAATCCGCTAGTAATTTTGACTGGATTATTGTATTCTTGGACACATACCCTGAAGTAGCTGAAATGTTTTGAATAACATGTGAATATGCTGGTTATGGGCAATTATCCAGAAACAAATGAAACCATGTGTATACAAACTGTACTTAGGAAATCTCCAAGGACAAAGTGAATAGCACTAGAAGCATTTTAATATTCAGTAATATTGGTTGACTAGTCTCTAATATTATTTTAATAACCAATAGAATGTTCAGGTCTGCATCAAACCATTATCAGTGTGACCTATTAAAATTTTCAGCACTGCAATATTATACGTCTATTTGCATTTTTTAAATTGCATAATGTGCCTGTACTAATTCATGGATTTAAAACAGTCACATAAAAGATAAAATCTGGCAGCGTCTCTTCAGCCTCAAATCCAGAAAATGGTCAAAGATAAAATCTAGCCCCAGCTGTAGTACTTACTTGACAAGCAGACTGATGTCTGAACAGAACTACATACAGAACTGAACTAACAAAACTTCCTACTTTGTATAGCTGCAGCCTGCAACTGCCCTGTACTGGGCTTCTTTGTTGCTGCCCCAGCAGGAAGTATCATAGGCAAGGCAACTGCATGAAGACTGCACAGGAAGTTACTAGACTATGCTTACTCTATAGCATACCAACAATATACCACCTCTCCCACAATACCAGTCCTTATTTTCCCTCACCTCTTCCATAATCCTGGTAAAATAGACATGCGCTCCTGCATGCCTCAACAAATACCTCCACTGACCAGAGTTGTGGCAGTATTACACAGTGAGAGCGGCTGTCACTCAAATAGATTGAAGGAGCTCAATCTATTTAGTTCATCAAAGAGAAAGTTAAGGGGTGATTTGATCACAGTCTATAATGACCTATATGGGAAACAGAAACCTGATAACAGAGGGCTCTGCAATCCAGTAGACAAAGATATAACAAGACCCAGCGGCTGGACATTGAATCTAGACGAATTCAGACTAGAAATAAGGTGCAAATTTTAAGTAGTGAAGATAATTAACCCTTGGAACAACTTACCAAGGGCTGTGTTGGGTTCATCATCACTGGCAAGTTCTAAATCAAGATTTGATTGGGGTCTTTTTCTTCTAAAAGATATGCTCTAGTTCAAACACAAATTAATTCAGGGAAGTCCAATGGCCTGTGATATGCAGGAGGTCAGATTATATGATTACACATAGTTCCTTCTGGCTTTATAATCTATGAATCTATGAAGTAGGCAGATCCGAAGCAATACAGGACAAAATCCAATACCTTAAACTTCTCCTGGAGTCTAACTGGCAACCAATGCAAATAACAGCACTAGTCCCAGTGCTGCTGTTGAGAGAAACCACTTAACAGGTCTGAACCTCCATTCAAGGAAGCAGATGGCTTGGTCCAACCTCACTCAGTTTTTTTCACAAATTAACAAGAAGCGTTCTCAAAACAGGAGGAAGTTCTATCACTGCCACTGAGTGAAAACAGCTTGGATTAACATAATTTGAGTTAATGGGTCCAATGAAAAAGGGAGTCAAGCTTGCTGCTGGGCAAATGAGAGATGGGGAAAACTGCAGTAGGTTCACCTCGCCGTTAATGGGTGGAATGGAGTGTTGAGCCTTGTGATTGGATGAACACTGGGGGATAGAAGGCTGACTAAGCCAATTGGGAGGGATCTCCCAACTATTTCCCTGTGCCTGGATTTAGACATGCCAAGGAGGCCCCCTAGGACCATGAGGACTTTTCCACTGTGAGTTACTCCTATTGCTGGAGCAGAGAGGTTAATGCCCTGAGTGAATCAATGCCCTCAGCACCTTCCTGTACTCAATCACGTTCAGGCCTACAACAAATGATCAAACTACATATGGGTTCCTCCATATTACGGAACAACTAGTGCAGAATAAACTGGACTTGTGAATCCAGGGAAATCTACTCTAGAGCAGTGTTACTTGGGGGTTGTACAATGTTACTGATGTACCCACTAAAATCTGTCTTGCCCTCTATATTTCCCCTCATAAATAAAGTGTACCTTGATTGTTGGTTCATCCATTTTGGAGGTGTCAGACGAGTATATGTACGAGGTATTGGGCTACTCAGAGGGACAAGTACCACGTCAGGGATAGTTGAAGACACACAGAGAGGTAAGGTAGGGTTTTCCTGAATATCTTAAACTATCAGGTGGAAGCATGACTAAATAGTAGCTAAGAATTCATTGAAACCCACTGCAGCCAAAATAGAGGGACAATGGGTAAGAACTCATGTTGATGATTAGCTGCCCTTAGGGGTATGGTGACTCATAAGACCCCCTTACATTAACCAAACTGTCCAGTGCTCAGAACAAATCTCCTGGTCAACACTTTGCAGATGCTCTGGTGGAAGAAAAAAGTGTACTGCACAACCACAACCTGAGAATCAAAGAAAAAAACCAAAACCAAAAATAGATTGCATCATAGGTTTTTTGTCTATTTACAGACTATGAAACTGAGGTGCTGTGTGCCTGAGAAATTAACTTCTCTATAGCAGGTTGAGAGAGACAGGCCAGTATATCTTGAGATCACTTGTACATATCTTCTCCTTAGTTTGCAAAAAACAAACCAACCATGTTTAAAGATTGCTACATTGAGACTGCATATAATAAAGTCTACATAGATATTATTAATCATCACTTTGACTAGCTCCCCCTCTTAACTCCTTAAGTCAAGGGACCCTTCTGTATCTCAGAACAGGCACACAGTTGCTTTAGTGCAGGGGTTCTCAAACTTCATTGCCCCGCAACCCCCTTCTGATAACAAAAATTACTACAGGACCTCAGAAGTGGGGACCAAAGCCTGAGCCCATCCAAGCCCTGTCACCCAGGTGGGTGGGGTAGGGGCAAAGCCAAAGTCCAAGGGCTTCAGTCCTAGGAAGGGGGCCTGTAACTTAGCCCTGCCGCCCAGGGCTGAAGTCCTCGGGCTTGGGTTTGGCCTTGGGCTTGAGCTTTGGCCCTGGGCCCCAGCAAACCTAAGCCAACTCTGGCAACCCCATTAAAAAGGGGTGGCAACCCACTTTGGGGTCCTGACCTACAGTTTGAGAACTGCTGCTATAGTGCATCATTAAGCTCAATACCTCCCCTGCCCTTACCCCTCAGATCAGATCTGCCACCTGCCTGCTCCACAGCAGTCCTTTGATGAGGTTTTCATTTACTTGTCTGAGGTTGCAGCCAGGTTCTATAGGCTTTAAGTGGCTTGGGAAGAAGCCATGACCCCTTCTCCAGCTGGCCACAGACAGGAAGGCCAAATGCCAAGCTGTCAGGGTTAAAATCTGCTGAGTGACATAACCTGTGAGACCCAAGGATCTCAGAAATACAGGAAATGGAAAATTCCTGGTGTTTCAAAGTCATATTTAAACTGAAAGGCTTGAAGCACAATGCCCTATCCGGCCCAGCCAGGGCCATGTCAATTAGCAAAGCAACAAGTGTGGGCGAGAGCACATATTGCAGGAATCCAGGGCCACTAGCAATAGCTGGAATGAATGAGGCAGCTTAGCAACTTCTCTGTAGAACACAGGTACTGGGGAAAAGACAGAGCCATCTTCTCAGAATCAGAGAAGTGAATTGAGAGGTACGGCTGCAGAAATACACTGCATCAAAGCATGAATAAGTATTTCCCCCCGTTCTATATACAATGTATAAACAAAAGTATTTGACAAGCTGCGTTTGTAGGAAAACAAAGATTGTGAATTAAGCCGTCTAGATCAGAGGTCTCCAAATCTTTTTGACCGCGGACCCCTAGTAGAAAATTTTTTTTGAACAAGCAGGTTAATCTGCTGGTGAGCCGTGAGACAGTTTGTTTACATTGACCGTCCACAGGCAAGGCCTTCCGCAGCTCCCAATGGCCACGATTCGCCATTCCAGCCAACAGGAGCTGCGGGAAGCAGCGGCCAGTAAGTCCCAGCTCTAGAGGATCAAAACTGGACCCTTTCCTTGCTTGATGCATTTCACTATACGCAGGCCAGGACTGAACCAAATTGCAGCTCTGACCACTCACACACCTTGGTGTACTTTGTGGCTTAAACATATTTTATAGGAGAAACCTCTGCAAGAGGACAGAACACTGCAGAACATCACACTCCCACATTTTGCGTTTCTTCATTAGCATGCATCTCAAAGAGAAGGGAGACTTTTTCCCCTCTGTGCCTGAGAGGGAGGTTTTGTGCAGTCCTTGGCTGCATCTTGAAAAGGAAGATGTTAGGAATCATGTCTGGTGACACCTGTCTGGAATTTCTTTCCCTTCTCCTTTCTGTCCCCACTTACCCATTTTCCTTCCTCATCCCCCCTTTGCTCTCTTTTCCACTGTTCCCTATGTTTTTCTCTATTTTGGTGAGTGAAAGAAAACCAGATGCCTTTGGCGCCATCTAGTGGTACTGTTGAAGACCGTTTTTGATACTTGAGCAATGCAGTAACACCTCCAACAATCACTTTGCTCTCACTAGCACTAGCTAAAACACCCTATTCCAGTACTGCAGTCCTTTATCTTCCTGCAACTGGTACTGAAATGAATGCTTCTCTTATCTGTTCTTGGAACACTGTGGTTAAGGAAACTGGATCTGTACATAGATGTTTTTAAATTTTTTCCCTCTCAATTAAGGGCATTTAAAAATAAAAGTCAAATTCAGCCAGCCTGCTGAAATATATTTTGTACACGTAGGGATGGAGAGGCAGCATATTCAGCCTGATTCTGATATAGCAAATGAAAACTACCTGGAGAATGCACATACATTTTAATCAAAGATAAAACTGAGTTCTATACATTGTCGAATATGAGCATCAGTATTTGGGGAATTGTACTGAGAAGTACTGGGAAAAAATGCAGATTTTAGAGTTATTCAAAGAAGAAGGCTTATAATATTTAAGGCCTGATCCAGTTACTACCAAAATCAGTGGCAAAACTTCAATTTACTTAAATGGGACGAGGACCAGGTCTGCTGCGTGAAACTGGAAGGAACAGCTCAGGCAATATAGTGACTACATAATCAGAAACTTTTTCTCCCAAACGCTGGAGCCAGAATAATTTTCTCTTTCCAATCTAACACAGTGGTAGCTTATACAGTAGGCATTTTAATTAGAGATATGTCAGAAAAGATGAGCACTCCCCTTGCAAAAAAAACAACCCTGCAGGAATATTATGCTAATAAGACACAGGTGCGAAAGACAAAACTGAATTAAGTTTTTATGTAGTTAATATACCAGACCCAATACCTGAAGATTTAATTTTGAAACCTATTACTTGCCATTAACCTTGGCTTGTTAGAAAGGCAAATACTGGCTCTGATGCCTCTTTAACATTACTTCTGCTACTTGTGTTAAGTAAGAGAAGATACAATGATTCCTTCCAGTATACACTACCATGCAGTCTGTGTTTCTGCTGCTCTTCCTCACATGGGACACAACCCCCATTTGTCACAGAAGAACAATTTGGAAGGGGAGGTCACACAGTGATTCTCAGGCCATGCTTTCTGGATGTCTTTGAATATGGCGGGGCTGTCCCTGTTTATAGAAATGGGTAGAACTCTCCATGAAGTAAAGATAGTGTTGAGTTCTCAGGCCAGAGAAAACATCAACATGAATTTTGAAAATTAAATTTTTAAGAGTCCAAAATAGCAATTTTGAACCCATTGGTTAAATAATTATCTTTAATTTTTTAATCAGGCTTAATCTGGATGGGAAAAAGGTTGACCTTCTCAGCCTGAAAAAGAAAAAACAGCAACTTAGACACAGACGTTCTCAGCATCAGCTTTTATAATAAATTTGGCAATAACAAGGAAAGGTTATAGCTAAGCTTGTTATAACAGATTAGGAGAAAGAACGGGAAAATGTGAATGAACTGTGTCTCTTGCAGCTTCAGAACTAAATCCCGACAAAACTGATCTTGTTCTCTGTAGTAATTACCAGCAGCCTCTGTTCTTTTTTGTCAGTTTGTCAGAATTTGACCTTAAAATATATTTCATTAATATTGATTTTGCAGTTAACATTAAAGGTGGATTCCTGCACAAATTCTCTAAATGTATCACTCTCTCCAAGAGTTTTGTATTTCCACTAATCCAAAGATTCATCTAGGGACTGAATGGGACTACTCACATGATCAGACCTTAAGGCCTTCCGGTTCAGACTTTATGTGACTTGCTCAAGATCACTGACTAGTTTTGACATAGCTGGGTATAGCCCAAAGTTTCGTAGCTCCCAGGCCATAGACGTCGACTCCATGGGTGCTCTGGGGCTGGAGCACACCCAGGGAAAAATTAGTGGATGCTGGGGAGGCAGTCAGGGGGCAGTTGGATGGGGTGGAGGTTCTGGGGGAGGGTCAGGGGACAGGGAAAGTGGGGGTTGGATAGGGCATAGAATTCCCGGTGGTCTGTCAGGAGGTGAGGGGGTGGATAGAGGTCGGGGAAGTCAGGGGACGGGGGGGTAGGATGGGTCAGGGATTCTGAGGGGGGCAGTCAGGGGGTGGGAAGTAGGAGGGGCTCCGATAGGGGGAGGAGCCAGGCTGTTTTGGGATGCACAGCCTTCTCTACCCAGCACTCCATACAATTTTGCAACCCCCATGTGGCCCTTGGGCCAAAAAGTTTGCCCACCCCTGATATAGCCATACCAGCTCAATGAGTGCTAGTGCACATATAGATCATAGTGCAGCCAGCAGCAGCACAGCTTAGCCGTGCCAAATATGTACCCATGAGGTTCAGGGGGGGTTGTATTTGGTACAACAAAGCTGTGCTTCCACTGTCACTGCCCATGCTAGTGCAGCTACAGTATTATTTAAACTCATTCTAGCTCTTCCTGAGCCAGCACGAGTATGTGTACAAGAGCTGTGAATCACACCCTTCTTCCCCAGCACACTGTGTAGACGTATCCTAAGTAACCAACAGTATTAAGGACCACAGTGTGATTGATCCGTTTCCCACAGTTGTTTTCCCAGCCATGATGGGTTGTAAAAACCCCACACAGGCCCACAGAGGGCAAACAGAAAACAGAGCCCAGAGACCACCTCCAGGTGCAATAGGTGGTCTGTCAGCCCGAGTTCAGTATCAGACCCAGCTGGAAGGGAGGTGGCTGGCTGCCATAAAGGAAGGCATTCAGAACAGTAGCAAAAGGATACCCAGGTGTGAGGCACCTTGGTCTCTTAAGGAGAAGGCCCTGGGAAGAGGCAGATAGTGGAACCCTCCTCCTGGATAGAGAGACTGAAGAAGCCAGACAGGGGAGTGGAAGAAAAGGAATAGATTGCAGGAGCCAGGATTTGTTTCTGCAGAGGGCCCTGGGGAAAGGGGCAGGACTTGAGGGAAACAAATGTATGGCTTGGTGTCCTGACAGTAGGACAGAGGACATGGGGAAATTGGAAGAGAAAGTGAGATCTCAACTCATAGGGGTAGATGTGAGCTGGTGTTTTTGTTCAGCTTGTTGTCACTTGATGAAGTGACTGGAATCGCAGTAAGGTGGGACAGAAGACTGTTTAGTTTGCTACATGTGTTTTCACATTGGTGAAGGAGAGTGTTTGGGGAATACAGAGGAATATACCAAGCAAGATAAATGACAGCACTGCAAGAGGTGCCCGAGTGAGGTAGCAATGGCAATGTTACAAGGGGGTTCTCTGGGGAAGCAAAGCCCATTTCACCTAAGTTCACATACCATTATCCAAGAAATAATAGCGATTGGTCTAGTTCCTTCCCTCTTTCTAACAATCAGTCCTAATAATGGCTGACATTTAGGAAGACAGCTGTTAAGAGGGCACCCAAATATGCTGCCTGGTAACAAAAGTCATTCATTAAATAATTCTATTCTAATAGGATGGAATGCTAATTCACCCTGCCACTTTGAACAGCATTAAGGAATCCTGAAGGACAGTTTGAGTGGCTCTCATGAGAGTGCACTCAGGTGTGTCTGTCTTGGCCCTCCAAGTGGCTTTATTGACTTTATGAAGTTAAGGTTCCTGGAGTGTCTGGGTTTTATTTTTATTTGTATTGTTTTTAAGGCGAGTACCAAACTTGCTTTGCTGGTCTTTTAAATAAAACTGCAGAGGTCATAACATAAATATTAAAAAAAGAATTATCATCATATGCATCAATGGAAGAATCACTGGTAAACATTGCTAGGACAAAAACTACTGTACAGTGGGTGAGTGATGGCTCATAAGTTAGTTTTCCATAGCTCTCTCGCACTTCCCATTCAGCAGTGCTGCATCTAAATTGGTTCCAGAGTACCCCACCCCCAGTTTATGGCTCCCTCCTGATCCCTCCCATCACTGGTTCTATAATTTTTTTATGTTATATTAATGCCCACAGGCCCCATTGTGTAAGTGTAGTTTAATGGATAGTCCTTACCCAAAGAGTCTACACTGTAAGTAAGATTGTAAGAGCTTTGGTAGCATCTCTCTTTTCATCCCACTTCACCTGTCTTTGCCAGCTGAGCAGTGTTGGGGCTGACTGCTGGCCCAACCTTACACTGGCCAGCAACCCTCTCCAACTGGTGATGTACGTCCCCTTTGCTTACACTCACACAAGTCATATCCATCCTAGGGTAGCCCTGCCCATCTGTCCCATTTCTATCCTCAGCCCCTCAGCATAAGGTCAGTGGCAGCCATGGTCATCTACTTCTCCAGCTCCCCATGCCTGGTAGATATGGCTAGGTCCATGCCGTCCGGATCTCCTTCCATCCTCCTCAAGTGAAATTTCACTTTGGCTGAGGAGATGTAAGGACAGCCCTGAATCCCCCTCGCTCCTGCAGTCAGATCCCAGCCCAGGCAAGCATCACATCCTCTTCCTTTTCTCTCTATTCAATGTTTTGAGTACAGTGCTTGTGAAGGGGTGGGAAATCATTATCATGTCTGTGTCAGAGAGACTGAAGTACAGTGAAGTGACTTGCCTAAAGTCACACAAAGGGTCAGGGGTAGAGCTGGGAACAGAACCCAAGTTTTCAGCCTAAGGTCCTGTGCAGTGTCCTAGGTACTGAGCCATGCTATCAGTGTAAGAATGGAAGAGCTCATCTGGACAGCTCCTCAGACTGAAATCCTGTATCAAATACCGATCAGATATAGCCGGGGTAGCTGTATCCATAAGAAGAATGGGGAGTACTTGTGGCACCTTAGAAACTAACCCATTTATTTGGGCATAAGCTTTTGAGAGCTAAAACCCACTTCATCAGATGCATGGAGTTGAAAATACAGTAGGAAAACATATATACACACACACATATACAGAGAACATGAAAAGATGGGAGCTGCAATACCAACTCTAACCAGACAAATTAATTAAGGTGGGCTATTATTAACAGGAGAAAAAAAATCTTTTGTAGTGATAATCAGGATGGCCCATTTCAAACAGCTGGCAAGAAGGTGTGAGTAACAATAGGGGGGAAATTAGCATGGGTTAGTCTCTAAGGTGCCACAAGTACTCCTCGTTCTTTTTGAAATCCTGTTATGCTTAGAACAAATAAGGCAGGAATGGTGGCATAAAAAGCTTCGCATCCGACCTCTTTCAACATTGGCCTTCAGCAACCTTTTTCTAATGCTGAGAGGGTACAATGTCTGTCCTCATTCAATCATTGTTTTTTCCTTCCGAAACTTCCAATAAATGTAGCAATTTGTATCAGTGGTTGCACACTGTCCCCTATAAGCTGGATTTAGACTTCCCACTCATTTCAAATAGAATATCAAATAGCTACCAGCTGGAACAGTTCTTTTTAATTTTTTTTTTGAAATATTTTCTTTCAAGGAGGTGGAAAGAGTGATTCATCAAGAACTCATCTAGAGATATGAAGGCAGTTCAGCCATTTTTGGCAACCAAGGTGGCAGAGAGTCTGTTTCTATAGAAATGGGGTTTAATACTAATTAGCTCTGTCAGTTCTGAAAAGTGTGTTGTGATTAGCTTCAAATCAGTAGCAGGATTAATTCCAATCAAGAGGTACACTAATCAGGCCATTTCTCTCAGGTATTTTACACTGCCACCCATTACTATGGGAGTCACAGGTACTTAGGTACCTAGCTCCCACAGTACTGTAATAGGTGGCAGTGTAAAATCCCAAATAAAAAATGAAGGACCATTTGCTAGTACACTTTCATTAATTAAAAATACATATTAAAAGGAAAAGAGTAAGTTGGAAACCAATTCATGTATAAAAGCCAATAGATGAAATCAGTGTCAAATAGTAAGAGAGGGAGATAGGTGCCTAGAGTAGACCATTTAAATAGCTAAATAGGAGTACTACCTGTGCATTACTTTAGCTGAAGGGAATATAAAACCCATATTGCTAACTGGCTCGTTAGTACTTGTAAATTCATCCAGGATACATTATTTATGGGGTCACAATACTATTTTTCCTTCTGCCAATGCTAGGATACTATAAAGGTTGAGGGGATATACATCTTACCAAAATTAAAACACTATGGATTTAATATAGCTACACTATATTGATATTACCAACACACTGTGACAAAGCTCCAAGTCTGTACTTGTGAGTCCTGCACTTCCTGGCAGATTTAGGGGCCTCAGAAACTCATCTAGGCCCCAGAGTGACCTCTCTTTCTCAGTATAATTGGCAAGAGTCACCACCTAGTGAGTTACCTTCATCACAGGCCAGTATGGAAGATGGAAAAGGGGGGAGCCTGGGCCCACCCTCTACTCCAGACTCCAGCCCAGGGACTCTAATAGTATCAGCTAAGATGGCTGACCTTTTAGGCACAAAACACAATACAATTCCCTGGGCTACTTCCCCACAGCAGTCCCCGCTTCTTCAAACTCCACTTCACCCTTACCTCAGGGCCTCCTTCCTTCTGTATGATATGTTGTCCACCACTCAGTCTCACCAACAGCACAACTTCCTTCCACAGCTCCTGACACCCACAGCCCACCTGACTAACTGGGAGGTTTTTATCTGGTTTCAGCCAGTCCCTGATTGGCTTCAGGTGTCCCAATCAGGCTAGCTGTTTCTACTCCTTTCTAGAAGGTTCTTAATTGGCCCCAGGTGTCTTGATTGGCCTGGAATAGCCTTTGTTTGGCTATCCAGGGAACAGGGACCTGCACATCCTGAGGCTAATATACCTGCCTTCCAGCACTCTCCTATATCCTTCTGGTCTGACTCCATCACAACACTCAAATCCAACATTATTGTTTGACCCACTCACCTTTAACTTTAAATTACTGAAAGATACTTTCCCCTTAATCTTGTTGATTTCATTATCATTTACTTGTCACAAGTTGGTTTGTTGAGTGTGTTGCTAGAAAGCTTATTCAGATTCCAGCAAAACATCACACACCTTACACCTACCTTGTTCTGTTTCATAGCAAAAATTGCTTTATTTATCGTTCCTTTATGATGGCATTATTGTGGCCTTGCTCTGTGCTAAGTGACTAGCCTTTGAATGTTTTTAATCCTGGCTGTTTCCTCTGTTACTTGGACAATCTCTTCTGAAACTCTCCTTTCCAGTCAGATCACATTATCTCCAACACACTCAAGACTTCTTCCTCTTTCTGGTCCACTGATCCAGAAATAATTTCTCTGTAACATTACCTTTTTTTGCTTTTTTTATTCCCTCTGAAAAACTCATTTACTTTGATTTTCCCATGCTAAATTGTATAACTTTATTTTGCATTAAGATAAGCATTTGGATCTTTAAGACAGATCTGTACATCACTTTGTAAAGCTTGCATAACTTGCAAAATAATACATTTGATTACTATGATTAAAATTGGTATGTCTTTGTAATACTTTCCTGAATGAGAGTAAAGATTAAGGAGAGATATATTATCAGCTAGACATCTGTAATTACTAGTTAAGTATAAATAATAGCTAGTATTACTGAGGGGAATGCAAATCTGTCACACAAAAATACAGATAGGTCCTTGAGCCTTATCATTGCAGCTAGCCACTGTGGAACAGGCCTTCTGCCCTGCAGAGTTAATAGCACTGAGTAATACTGATTTCCTGTTTGAAAAGGAAGGCTTTTAAAAAAAAATCCAGGAAATCAGTATTACTCCGTCATATTAACCCTGCAGGGCCTGTGCCCACACTGGCTAGTCACAATTTTAAGGCTCAATGGCTGTCTTAGAGAGCTACCTACTTCCACCAAAAAAAAAAAAAAAAAAAAAAAGTAAATTATTTTTGAGCTTCCATTTTTGCATTGCTTGTAATACTGCAACATCTGAAGAGCTTAGTCTTAGTCCCTATATTGACAAGTTTTGCTTATTAGCTTTACCTTAAAATCTTTAGGCTAGAACCTCAGTTAATCATGTTTGACTTTTCCTATGTGCAATTTTACTTCACTTTACTGGAAAGTAAAATGATTTTCAAAATAGCTATCATTGAAATGTTCTGTTCATTTCAAATTGCTCCAAAAGAGCAATGGCAAAAGGCAGAACATGTGGATTAAAGCAACAGCAATAATAATGCTTTAATGGTTCTGTTTATTGATGACTATTTTTAGTACTTGGCAGAGGCACTCAAATGGATTTGCACATATACTTTTTAAATAGCTATAAATGACTCCAAGAATTGAATATGGGATAGAGCTTTCACTTCTAGATAACCAATTTGAATCTGGCTGGGTTAGTAGTGATTTGAATTAGTTTCTATTTGACACTTGTTGAGTAGCTTTAGTAAAATGCATAGGTGGTTTCAGTCCATTGGCACCCCTGTTGTAAGATAGAGAGGTCCAGGATTAATTGGGCCCTGGATAGTGAACTACTCAAAGAGATGTCCCCTTCAGGTCTTAAAGGATGAGAAATATGCTGATAGGCTGGTGTTAGGGAGGTTTGCTCTGTCACTGCCTAGGCTGCGTAGACAGAAGATGTCAGACTCCAACGATTTTCATCTTTCATTGGCTGTGTCTGCCATAGATATAGTTTCCTCCTCCTTTCAAATTTACTGGAGTAGCTACCACCAGTCAGCTTGTCCCATGGCAGCAACTGTAGGAGCACTAGCGTAAACCAACTGCTGATGTTCTCAGCATAGCATTGTCTAACCCTGCTCTGAACAATTCTAGATGACACATGGTAAAACACTGATGACTGCCAGCCCCATGTCTTGTCTTCGAGCTCCCACTACTATTATCACAGATTGAACTGTAACAATAGTGGGAAACTGATGGGCAAGTGTCTGGCATAGACATGGTCCTGAGCATTAAAGCTTGGTCTTAAAACAAACTGGATTACACCTGTCTGACTATTCTACTTAATAGCTATATTTACACTTATTCTCCTCCCCCAGAGACAAATCCTCTTCCACAGAGGAGGGAAATCAATTTTCTTCCTTCATGGTGTGAAGAACAAAAACCAAAACAACCTGCAGGGACAGGGTATACGGAACAGAGGGAGAAAAGCAGGTATATAGAATGCCTCCCTACTCCTCCCATGTAGCTGAACGTGCACAGCAGTTCACTGTGTGCAAATGTTGCTTTGAGTGGTTTGACAGAAGGTGTCAGTATCAGAGCTGGAACTAGTCCCTACCTTAGACCATTAGCACATACTGCCTCCCACTCTGCTGAGCTGCCCTCCTTGGGACTCGGGTCGTTCTGATGCTCAGTGGAGGAGCAGTCTCAGAAAGATGTTAGCACTCTATTGCCACTAGTGATAACCTGTACTGAGCCCTACTGCTGACTTCAGGAAACAGTTACTGGCAAGCAGTCTCCTTTAACTCCTCCCACAATTAGTGAACTGATTAAAATAAATTCACGACAGTTGCCGTGACACACAGGAAAAACCCAGCCCAAATAGACTTGTTTTCGCAGGGCAAAGTCCCCGCTAATAGACAAACCTATAAATGAATGGGCAAAAGAAACTGTAAAACTTTTAATATAAAGGGTGGCAATACTTTAACAGAACAACTAAGCTTCTCCTCTTTCACAGAGAAATGCTGTGAAAATTATAAGTAAGATAGTACATGGGAAAATTAGGACAGTTCTGTGACTGGTGACAAACTAGTTTACTGTGACAAAATTCCAATGACAAGGAATTTTGTAGAAATCAAGAAAACCAATGAAAAAATAAAGGCTTATTCAATTTGGAAATGCAAATGAATGTATCACAAAGGACAGTTTTGAAAATCTCAGTTCCAGATGTTAGGAAATCACAAGGATTTTAGTTGGTGCCATAGACATAGCAAAAACTACAGATAGAATGAGCAAGATAAGCAGCGGTGGGATAGAAATCACTTATGTCAGCCGGAGAGTAAGTTGAGGAAATGTAGGTAGAAATATTAGACACTGAAATTGCTTGTACTTACAATAGTACTATATACTAAAAGTAATACATCTATTCTAAAAGCACAGAAACTCTGACACCATGAAAATGCTCCACTACTTACAGAAGTAGACTTGGTAATAGAGGACACCTGTGGTGGTTGGCGGTAATTGTATGACTAACAATTGTAATACTGCATTTGTGAACTCATAACAAAATCTGCTTGTGGTGGAATAATGCAAAAGATGTTTTGCTCTGTCAGTGTTTGCCCTTCAAATAACTCTAAATATAAACAACAAAGTGACCAGAAAAACAAATATACACATTTACACAGACCATGGCAGCTCTGAAAGCTACTGGTATGCTCAGCACAGAGTCATTTAAAAAACTTCATAAGCAACAGATATAATCTGGTACTGAAGACAATTAATCCTGGATTGTACAAATTATCCTGAATTGCGGATGGGAGGGTGCAGAAGAAGAGACTCGCTAACATTCAAAAATGATTTGTGCAGTTGGATTCTACTAAAATTTCACTTTTATGTATTTGCTTATTATTTAAGTGCCCAATAGAAGATACTGTTTTCCCCCTCTAGAAAGAGGCTTGTCGTCTAAATAGGCGAACACCAGAAATCACTAGGAGACCCACAGGTTCTAATTTGAAACCTCTTCCTGTCCTATTTTTTAATATTGTGGGAGAAAGGAGTTTTGTGGGAGGAAGGTAGATCTGGGGAGGAATTTAAAAGAAGAAAGCATCTTCTGAAACACTTGCTACCTTGAGTAGAGGCACTACATGCTACATCCCCTTCTTATGCTGCTCCTTAGCTTTTGGTTAATTTTCTCATTTCTATGATATTTGGGTATAAATATTTGCTTCCCTACATAGCTCACAGCTACAAACTGAGATGTGTGCATCAGATAACACAGCCATACCGCTCAACTGATTTTTCACTTAGAAATATTTATACATTATTTATTGATAGTTTGCAGGAAATACAAGGAAAAAAATAAAACAAATAGCAATCAAAGAACACAGAGATGTCTACATATCATAAGCCAATATTGACTTCTCCTGAACCTAGCAATCAAGACTTACGTAACCTGAGACATAAATAGTAACAAGGCAAAACTACAAAAATGAAGTTATAATGGCCACAGAGAAAAAAAAATCTCCAGATAAAGTGATGTTAGAATATGGAATAATCTCAAGGAAAGTAAGCCCTGTAGTTTATCCTATATAAAACAGGAGTAGACAAAATACTAGCTAAGGGCCAAATTCTAACATTCATGCTCAGTACCCCCTTACTCCATGTAAAGTTCCCACTAACTTCAATAACCATTTTTTGTGTGCAGCAAGTTTAAAGATTTTAAAGTTCAAAGAACGGCTACAGGCCTACTCCTTGGGAAAAGGGGTTTGAAGCTGGTAGAGGAGGGCAGGGCCTTGCCTGCATGAGGTTGCCTGTAGCCTGAGGATTCATAACAAAATCAGGTCCTAAATCTGTGGATTCTGGGCATCCACCTGCCATGCTAGTTCTTCTGGATTATACCCCAATCCCTGCCTCCTCGCAGCATGGCTGTCCCAAGTGTATAGTTACAGCTAGAAGCCAATGCCCCCACCCCCAATGCAAGTAGAATTTGCATTGGTGATGCTGCATATGTTTTGCTTGGAAATCTGCCATTGGTTCTGAGAAAGCATACTGTGCATTACCAACTTCAAGCCCCTAAAAAATCACGAGACTGGATTAATAAATCATCATGTTTTTTAATAAAAAAAAAGTTGGGTCTTTTTTATTTGCCTTTTGGGTTCATGTTTTCAAGCTTTTCTTTCCAACTATAACATCTAGAAACGTTCATTCTTAAAAAACGAAACTAAGTTTCTCAGTCACATGGCATCAGGAGTTGATCACAATGTCATTGTAAAATATCACTGTATAGATCAGGTGTTCTGTGGTGTAGAGCCATGTCTGGACATCACGTGGAATCCTTGTTGATTATAGGAAGGGTGATGTAGTGATTTATAACACATAATCTTAGCCATTACATTTCTAAAGAATTTCAGACTGCAGTGCCTCACAGCAGACAGACTGGGAGAACAGATTCAATTCAAGATTGCTGCTGTTACAGAGTGAGTCTCCCATGCTGAACTTGTTCCCTCTCTATCAAGAAGACTTTGCATTTGTTTATTTGTGGGATTCTTCTCCCCACCCCCAAAATAAAACTAATTCCACATGAAATCATGTTTTCTCTTGCCTGTATTAGGGTTGTCAAACCCAAGCATTCAAGAATCAGACAGCCCTCCAAGAAGCGGGCAATATGGATATTGAAAAGATGGCAATCTCTAACAGACAGAGCTGGTAGCAGACTGGATTTTTTTATCCCATGAAAATAATTAAAGATTTCAAAACTTCTACCTGTTCCACATCAACAAGAAATGGAGACCATGACCGTTTCCCATGAAAAACCCAGAGACAGACATCTACATCAGAAAAGCCAATAACCTAGTGTTTATGGTGCTCACCTACTATGTGGAACACTAAGACTTGAATCTGGGTCTTCCATATACAGGCCCTAACCACTGGGCTACAGTGGTTAGGGCATGTATATGGAGAGAGACTGAAACTGCTTCTGCAGGAAAGACTGGAAGATATTCAAAAAGGGTAGCCACTAGCCTGCTGGGTAGGGCACTCAGTTGGGACCTGAGATACCCAGTTTCAAGTCTCTACTCCAAATCAGTGCTCTAAACCACTGGGATTTTGGTTAGTTTGGTTGGCTGTCTCTCTGACCACAAATTCCATCTCAGACCAGAAAAATCTTCCCAACAAAAGTTTAATCAAAACTGGTATGCTCTTATTAAATAGTTTCAACAAATTGATATTTTCCAGCAGAAGTATTTCCTTAAAATTCCTGCCCACTTCTACTTAGGACACAACTAAAGATGCTGTAGCATTAGTTTAGTTTTGTAATAGTTCCTAATGGCACCAGTTTGCATTTGGTGCTTCATTGTGCTAGGAACTTCAAATGGAGTAAGAGAGCCCCTGCCCCAAAGAGCTTACAGTCTACTGATAACTTGTTACCAGTCTAATAGTTATGGTACCAGAGCAAGTTCTGGAATTTTTCCTTTGCTAGTATCAATAAGAAGTTGCACTCTCTCCTTTGTGTTTGCAAATATATTTCTCTTCTGCACATGCTTTCCCCTAAATGTTGCTTTCTCTAGTCCTTTGAGACATTCAGTTAGTCAGCCTTTTGTATTTCTAATATAGAGACAAAACAAAAGCTACGCTGATGCAAGTTCCACTCTTATTTTGCATTTGTGATGTTTAAAATACAGGTCATTGGATCTAGGTCAACACACTTTTTAATTAATTTTGATACTGTAATATTCACTTCATTCCCAGAAATTTTATCAAAAAATTCTAAATACGCTAGGAGATGCCTCATTGTATTTTAATTTGAGATAAGTGAGGTTGTAATACTTCAATTTTGTGGCTAGGATATACTTTACACTTACCTTAAAGTAGATTAAGCTATGTCCACTCGTAATATATACTTTCATTGCATTCAGCACCTGTTCCCAGTTATTTTTGGCATAGATCTGAAATCTCATTAACTCTCTCCGTAGAACTCACTGCCACACAAAGTCACCAAGACAAACAGTATCAGTGTTGTTTTTGTTTTTAAAAAGAGGACCAGATAACTAACCAACACATGCAGCTACATAAACAAGACACAGTTATTACAATCATCAAAGCTCATGCCTCATGCAAAAAGGCTAATGGGGTGGGGGTGTGGAGAGGGAAGCGCTCTGGGGAACTAAGACAATGAGAACTTTCAATACTTTAACAAGAGAAACTGCCTCTTTTGAATATATTTTGGGGGTTGTGAAGGAACAGCCTTGTCCCTTGCATTGTAACATATTGCTATTTTCTTGTTTCCTCATCTCATAACTAGCTGGGTGCATCAGTGTTTTCTACCTTTATCATAAATAATATATCCAGTATTGGTCACTGTCAAAGATGAGATACCAGACTAAATCGAAATGGAGACTATGTTCTTTATTGACATAATTGTTACTGAATTTACTTTTAGCCTTAGTCCCAAGACAAGTTACCTTTTTATATTTTAGAATCAAAATTTGAAATCTGTCCTTATTCAGTGAGGCCAATGAGAGGGCATGATTTGACCCTTAAAGTGACCCATAAAGGGCTGTTCAATAACTGAACTGAAAATAGTGATAGGTTTCAGAGTAGCAGCCATGTTAGTTTATATCCATAAAAAGAACAGGAGTACTTGTGGCACCTTAGAGACTAAGGTGAAATAAATTTATTAGTCTCAAAGGTGCCACAAGTACTCCTGTTCTTTGAACTGAAAATGTCCTTCAGGCTGACCAAAACCATGCCTTCTCCCCCGCCCTCCATGTTAAATTACTGAATGGTGCCGAATGATTAAAACGTACATTACTAACACAGTAAGTATAGTGGCTGAGTACTCTTTACAACTACAATTACTGTGTTTCTGCATCTTGTCCTAGGAAACCCCATGAACTCAGTCATTACTCTCACCCTACCAGCCTTCCCTCTTTGACAGCCCCTAGTGAAATTTTACTTAGATCTTTCTGGCTTATCCCATAATGGATTAAGATGAGTCAAACTATTGCTAGCTTCCCCTTAATCTATGTGGCCGATCCAAATGACTGAATTATTTTATGTACACTGATTTAACAATTAAATCTTTGATGAGCACAGTCTCAGTTCTTTAGGGGTGCTGGTGGAAGAATGAAATTAGCTGTCCTTTGGCATTAACTGCAATAAGAATCTCTCATAACCATAATGAGCACAGCCAGACTTGAGCCACAGAGTAGATCTACCTGTCTCTTCTCTTTCTTTTCATGAGTGGGATGAAAGCAGATTCCCCATCCTTCCTCACACCAGGGTAACTCATTGTTTTGGCTTCAGTTAGATAAATTATACATAGGTAGTAGCACCTCTTTTGGACTCTCTTCACCTTCACAGCAAGTTCTGGCATTTTCCCCTACACACTGCCTTTCTTCCCCGCACCTACTGTTTGCTGCAGAGGAGGAAAGGGAAGGAAAACTTTGCTGCTGCTCTTCCTTCCACAGCAAGCCTTTTCCAGGTCTGATTGATAATAATAGTACAAGGCTGTCTTTCAGTGGTTGTCATTCTTAAATGAATGCTGCTCTGGTAACAGAGGAGAGAGCAACAGCAGAGCTAATATTTTGGTGGTAACCTGCCTTCCAGTGCACATTTGATTAAGATAGAAGGAGTTCATAGGAATAAATGTCTGAGATGAACTGTTTTGTGATTCCTCCCTGTAAGATGTGTGGTATTTGAGATTTGCTTTTGTTACAGAATATCAGCCAGCTAACAGGATGAAACTACATTGGGGGCACCCCTAATGTAGTGAGTTTTCACCCAGGCAAAATTCCCAGTTTAGTCATTGAAGACCACAGGGTCAGGCTGTACAAGTATAACACAGATCATTGGATCTCTGCAAAAAGCCTATGAACAATGAACAGTAAAAGCTTATACTTGGAATATTGTAATATAAACAAGCTAGTTCCCAAATGTGTTTTCATGCTAAAATAAAATAAAGTCATTCACTAAAATAAAGTCATTCACCTGTAATTATGACAATAAGGAAAGAGACTATTTGAAGAGGTGGATTTTAAGAAGGTGAAAGAAGGGGGAACATGGTAAATGTGAGCAGGAAGAATTAAATGATTATATTCAATAATATTTAGCCTATTATTCAAATTGTAATCTCACCTACAGTGGAGTAAATTTGAAACACTTATTTGTTGAGTAAGACTTTCTCCCGCAGGTCCAATTGGCTTCCAAGGGGATGCTTGCATAAGTGAGTATTATTCACTCAGTGAAAATTGTAGAATCCAACCATGTGTTTTTTTTCCAAAAGAAAGCAGAACAATTATAGCAATAAAGACGCCTGCTTTTGTAATGGAAGCTAATGTTAAAATTCCAGTAAATTTCACTGGGCACATCCTAAAGTAGTTTTAAATCATCAAGAAATATTGTCTGAGCAATCATTTATAATCCAAACCCACTGAAAAAACACTTTGTGGAACAACTATTAAATGCATGTTAAAAATGAAATTGCATAAAGTTTAACAGTTTTCTTTAGGTTCCTGCTACTTTATTAATCCTAGATTATACTCACTGACCTGAGAACAATTATACCTTACTAAGTTACTTTCAGCGTTGAGACTCTAGACAGGTAATGGGACGTACGAGCAGGCTTTCAGCTCCGGTGGCTTATGGCCAGATTTAGCAAAAAGAGTTCAGCATATTAAATGATTTTCAGAAAATCCAGCCACTTATTTTCATTGCTTTAAATGGATGGTGAACATACATACAAGAAACAAAGGAAAGATCACTCAGCTCTCAGAAGTGCTAACCGCAGAGTACCAGCTGAAATGTACACTAGACTAAAACGGTTCCCTTGTGCTGCTTTGCATTCCAAATTGCCACATTTAGTACAAAACACAGCTCCAGCTATCTAGGAAAGGA
The DNA here is from genome assembly GCA_007922305.1 of Dermatemys mawii. Taxonomy (NCBI): domain Eukaryota; kingdom Metazoa; phylum Chordata; order Testudines; family Dermatemydidae; genus Dermatemys; species Dermatemys mawii. The sequence goes on along the minus strand of ML677363.1, from coordinate 21,016,135 downwards.
TCTGCTAGAATGCCACCTGTAATGCCTTTAAATAGCTCCAGCATTAAGCAGATGTGCTAATTACCCAATTGGACAGTTTTATTATTTAACAAAACAGAATGAGGGGAGAGAGTGGTGTGTTACAATAGTACTGTAGAGGTGATTTTATTATTGTTCACATTTTTTTTTAAGCTTGAAACTATTAGCTGACAGCATGGCTTGTGCAAATGGGAAGATAGAGTGAATGGTGTCCATGTAATTACTGCATAATAGGGTTTTATTTCCAGTTATAATTATGAGTCTCAGAAACAGTTACAGTCTGCAAACTAATAGAAACATTGCCCATAGTTATGAACTTTCCGATTAAGTGGCATATAATTTGTTCATTGTGGTATCTCTTATTCTAGCCACCGTGAATTCAGTGATAATTAAAATAGTTTGCATTATAATCAAACAATTACGTCTGGGAGAAGATGTAAGATATAATAATCCACTTGATTATGCTGCAGCGGTGCTCTGAAATAAAAGACTCAAGTGCTCTGAAACCAAGATATTGCCCTCATTACATATCAGAATGATGAGTCTTCAGACAACATACTAAAATGGTGATACTTCATGGAGAAGAAGCCAAAAATCCTTCTGTACTTCAAATTATGATAGAATCATAGAGTTTAAGGCCAGGAGGTACCCCAGATCATTCAATCTGAGAGCCTGTATATCACAGGCCACCATCTCCCGCATACTAAACCCAACAATGGGAATTAGATCAAAAGTATTACACATCACAGGAGCCTGGGCTATTATGTGCCACATGGTGAGAATAGGAGGGACTGAGGTGTACCAGTGCTTGAGATCCCTGCAATGGCATAGAGTTGATTGAGAGAGAGAGAGACTGAGATTTACCCTGATGATCCCAGCAAGAGATCCAAACCCAGATGCTTCAGAGGAAGGTGAAAAACCCCAAGGTTACTGCCGATCGCACATGGGGGACAAATCATTTCCAATCCTACTTATGGTGATCACTGTCCTTGGGCACGTGAGCAAGAACCAGACGGCCAAGCACCTGAGAGAATGCCGAGTACCATCTCAGAGCACCAAATTACCCCATCCAATGTGTCATCTCCAGCTGAGGCCATCTCTGATGCTTCAGAGGAAGGGGACAAAATAACTAGCTAGCTAAATAAATAAAAATACAAACAAACTCTGCAAACTTGGGCTCTCCAAAAGCCTGCACGCATGCTGTCTGCACTGAGATATCCCATTGCCTTCAATAGGACTACCCAGAGTACATAAAGTTAAGCACATGTGTAATACAGCTGAAGACCCCAGTCTGACAAAGTAACAAGTGCTTGGATAGTAAGCTAAAGTGAGGAAACAGCACTCATCTTAGACACTACAGAAATGTGCTGCTAAATAGAGATGGGAGAATAATTCATAACATTTACTTAATTCATTTAGCCTCTCCCCATGAATTGCCCTTTGAGGATTGAGTTTCTTGATCTCTAAAACTGGAGGGGAGTTTCTATTTTTACCCACTGTATACCATCTTAACTTCTACTTTTCCCCTCCTTTCTCTCTTCATTTTCATGTTCTCTCCACCTCCTTTCACATTCCTAACTTTCATTTGTTCCTCTCCCCTCTGAAGCGATCTTGAAAGTGCTCAAGCAGATAGTTGGGGTGGCCTCCTCCTTTACAGCCTTTGGGGGATCTGGGATTCTCCTGGGAGGCCAGAGGAAGAGACTGGCAGGCCAAGCCCCATCACATGTTGACTAGCAGGAAGAAGCCTCAGCTGGGTCTGTATGGAGGAGCTTAAGGAGGGAAAGAAACACACAAAGCAGCCAACTGATGTATAAACATGAGTCTTCCCTTTACTTGCTGCTGCCACCTCTATCTACTGAAGGAAATTTTAAAAGCTGCTGCACTTTCTGGTATGTTGTCCCCACCTCTCCCATTCTACATGCTGTGGGAGAGTCCAGGACAATGCTTCTGACTCTTTTCCATTCTAAACTTCAGCCCTGCACATGCCCAGTTTGCACATTAACTCAGTGTAATCTATCTATCTATATCTACCTATCTATCTTTCCTCTTCCAATTTAATTTGCAGTCTTTCACATAAATGATACCCATATATCTAGGACTGTATATATTCTGGGAAGGAGGTCCACATAACAAATGATACAAATGTTAGTTCATGACTGATTGATTGGCTTTGTGTAAAATTTGACACCATCCTCTCTTCTACGTGTTGCTCTGAGGAAATATCGGGCTGTTGCATAGTCTTTTTCAAAGATATAAAAGCCTAATTGGCCATACTCAGTCACAATGATTGCACAATGATGAATAAATGACCGGAAGTGCAGCACATCAGGGATCTACTCTGAGCCAACTGGATAAATTCCATGCACCTGGAATAGCAATTTATAACTACTACAGTTCTGTCCTGTGCCATCATAAGCCTAGAAACCATCTTTCCATTCTGGGAGTGGGGAGCTTTGGTCCACTCTCTCTCCCCAAACTCTTTTCCCCTGAACTTTTCATAACTGGTTCATTAAATGGTTGGCTAAGACCTGGATAAATGGTTGGCTGACACCTTGCTATCCAGGAGATATTCTGTTCACAGAACTGTCTCTCCCCAATGAAGGGATTTCTAGCATTGATAGTCTTCTCATTGACAATCCATCCAGCACAGAGGAGTCTCAGAAACCTGATCCAACCTTGACTAGTTAGATCAACATTCAGCACACTAGCTTATCACTCGCACATCTCACTCTGAGGCAGAGCTCAGGTTTAATGATAAACGGGTAATGTCTGGTATGAGAATTTAGTTCTCATGAAGTTTACATAAAATTGTTTTTAATCTTTAAGGGCACATCTTCAGATGTCAGTTTATAGCCTACTAGATAGGCTCCAAGGAAATATGTTAGGTATGCCAGTAGGATCTTGCCTGATATGTTAATTTATTATTGATTTCAATGGGAACAGTGTGGGACTTAAATGGGACTCACTTTTCAAAGGGGCTTTCTGTGTGTAGAGTCATTTATGTAAAAGACTGCTAATTAAATTATTAGATATTATAGAACAAATCCTAAAATGAGCCACAGAGATAAGAGCAAGAACATAGACAGCTTTAAGTGATGAAGATGGGGTTTGCTTTTTACCTTAAAACCCAGTATCTATTATCTGTTTAATCATTCAGCATTTTAAGGTTAATAACTTTACATTCATAGAAGTGGACTGACCCCTGAAGCTGTGTGAATAGAGGAAAATCTGACTGAAATAGACATCTATGGAACTAAAAACACAGATCAGAAGAGTGATTTTCCAGACTTACAGTATCTGGAATCAGTGGCTTAATTCTTTATTGCAGCTTTTTTAAACATGTCTGACATTTTCAAGCCATTCCATTTCTTAAAAAATCATAAACGTTATCTATGTGATAAATGGACTCACTATGCTAAAACCTGAATTTTGGAGATTCTTGGAGCATCATGATCAAGATATTATTGAGAACACTTGTGGATTTGTATCTATTACTTACAGTTGGGAAGCCATGGAATGGTGGTTTCTGCAATATTTCATTTGAAAAATGGACCATAATGTTAAGTTATAAAAGTCACACTGAAGAGTCTGAAACTTTTATGATGGTGGATTGCGTATATGTTGCATGTTTCTTTCCCTTCATTTGTTGACTGTATGAATGGTACAAATCATAGCTTTTTAAAAAGCTAGACCAGGGGTCGGCAACCTTTGGCACTCAGCCCATCAGGGTAATCCACTGGCGGGTGAGGCACATTTTGTTTATATTGACCACCCATAGGCATGCCCCCCCCCTTCACCACCCCTACACCTCCCGCGCAGCTCCAGGTGGCTGCAGTTTGCCGTTCCTGGTCAATGGGAGCTGCGGGCGGCCATGCCTGTAGACAGACAACATAAACAAAATGTCTCGCATCCCACCCACGGATTACTCTGATGGTCCTTGTGTCAAAGGTCGCTGACCCTGAGCTAGATCATAAGCTACAAAGACAAAATAGCACATACTATACTCATTTTCCAAAATAAATCCTGTATCTGAAATAACATCTTGCTTCCCTAAATCACCTTAAGAGGTACATGGTCAGCCATGTGGTCTGACACACAAGATAAGAATCCACTGATTATGTGAAAATTGTTCAGTACAAACGGATGCTATATTTCAATGAGAAAAAAATCTTTGAGATCACGCAGTCACAAATGTTATAATTAAACTTGCTCATAAAAAGGCTATGAAAATTCCTATTAAGTACCTATTGTGGGAGTAGAATGGCTCTCACATCACTGCACAGGACACACAAACGCATCTGTCATAAGTGTGAAGTAGCCTAGAATTAGTGTTTACCTGTAAGGGGTTAAGCTAACGGTAACCTGAGAGGGGGACAACTGACCAATGAGAAATTCCTCAGGAGACAAAGGATTTTAAGTTTCAGTTTCTCTCTGTCCACCTCGTCTATGGGATGAACACAGCTATGTCTTTCACTGTAACTATAGATTCTATCAAGTATTGTAATCAGTAAGTTTACCTTCTTTTTATCACTTGGAGGGTTCTCAGTGGTGAGTGTTGGCTGGGTGCTTCTTGATATTGTAAGATTCAGCAGAGATATCAACAGTGGGAGAAAGTTGCCTCGGGGGAGAGGTTTGGTTTCTGAATCCTTTTGTTGATTATGGTAGATGCTGTTCTATTGATGGTTATAAGAGATTTATTCCTTTCTTCTTTTCTTTTATTAAAATCTTTCTTTTAAGACTCTGATTGCTTGTTTTCCATTGCGTAAGATCCTGGTTTTGGATCGGGCATGTCTCGCAGGATCAGGCGAGGTTTGGGTTTTTTTTTTCTCTCAAGCTTCCCAGGGAAGGAAGAAGTTTGGGGGGTTAGTGGAAAGGGAAAGAAGGGTCCCAAACTACCCTAAATTGAGTTTGGTGGTGGCAGCAGTTAGTTCCAGACACAGAAGAAGTTGTGTTCTGGGGAAAAACATTTTAACCCAAGCTGGTAAAATAAGCTTTGGGGGGTTATTTTTTTTTTCATGCGGGTCCCCACATCTGTACCCTAGAGTTCAGAGTGAGGAGGCAATCCTGACAGCATCAGTCTCCCATTCAGTATTTTATGTGCTGTAAACTGCTTATGGTATCAGTTGGTAAAATGTATGCTTTTCAATTCAGCTGCAATTTTATCTCATATTCTCACTATGGCTTGTTTCCCCACAGCTCAGCAATTTTCCAGCTTGACCTAACCACAGTTAGGTCCACGTAAGTTGATCTGCATCAACCTAGTTATGCATGTGTCTACACTAAAGTTTGTCTCCTGCTAACGTAAGTGCCCAGGTACAACCATGCAGTAACTCCGACTGAACTGAAAAATGCAGACTCTGGTCAACCCTAACAGTCACCAGTTGCTGACTCACACAGCCTCTGTCCCTGCAACAGTGACCGCTCTGGTCACAACTTTGACCTTCACTGCCCAAGGATCATAGACTGGAAGCCCACCTCACTTGCCCTCTTTAAAGCCCCAGCATATTCTTGAAATGCCTTTTCCTGATAACTCACCTGGCAAGCACACTTAGCAGCTCACTTTTGTTGCTTGCATACAACTGTTCGACTCACAGAGCTACTACTTGTGCTCTTGCCTGGAGCAGACAAGAAGTATTGTCCTCCTCAGCCAGGCGTGGCCTGGAAGGGTGCTGCCTCCATGCCTGCTGAATGTCTGACTCTGATAGGAGGAGCAGGAAGATAAGAAGGGAAGATACATTCTGTTAGATTCTTCAAGTTGTGATGCCTCATACCATGGTCATAGGTTCTTGGAAGGCCCCATCATAACACGGCCATGAAAAACAATGAAGAGAGGACAGAGCAGTTGCTGCAGGAGAGGCAACAGGACTGGAGTGTGCATTGAAAAATGCAGCAGGACATAATGGGGTTGCTCAGGCAACAGACACAAATGCTGTGGAGCATGGTTGACCTACTGGCCCAAAGATCCTGGACTCAACCACCTTTGTGATCCATGGAGAGCTTCATAGTCACTGCTCCCTAACATACTACATGACACCACAATATACATCTTCACCCTTACCAATCCACAGGGGATAACAAAGAAAAACATAGCTACACATTCAGACTTGTGGGAAACTACAGGTCAGTGTATATGTAACCACAACGGACTACACTGAACCATCAGTTACATACTTGGATGTGAATGTTCATTGTTTACTCCCATTTTCACTTGCAATTGTAAACTAAGGTTCACCTCAATAACAGTGCTGTAAGATTTTTTTGTACCCTTGTATGTTTATGTTTGCACTTTAATTTTGTTAACTGCTGTTTTGTACACAATGCAGTTCTATGTTTTGAATGTCACTGTATTTTTCAGTTCACACCAAGCACTGCAGGAGGCAAAAAACAGCTATATTTATAAACATACATCAAGCATTACAGAATTCATAGTGGCAGGCAAATATATAATCTAAAGTATACAAGACAGACACTATTTCATGAAAGCAAGAGAGCAAAAGATTCAGCTACTAGTGCAGCAGATGCAGAATCATTTCATATGCTTTTGACAGATTGAAGGGATACTTGCATCACTAGATTGTGATTTTTTTCTCACTGAGTTCCAGTGGTTATAGCTGTATGTTGTGTACTACATAAAATCTGTGAGGCAAAGTGGGGAAAGCTGTCACGAGCTGGAGGAGTAAGGTGGTCTGCTGAATTTGAACAGCCAGACACAAGAGCTATTAGAAGAGCCATCCATGGAACTCTGTGGCTGAGGGAAGCTTTAAAATAAAGTTCTAGAAAATAGAAAGGGCTGGAATTTCAACATCGTTCATGATAATCCACCGGTCAGGAAAGAATGTCCATGCTTGCAGCTTTTTAAGAACTCCTGTATTCTTAAAAATGCAAGTGTCATGCACTTTCCCTGGCCTGCCCAAGATATCCATGAAGTACCTATTGTGATCCACTAGTGTTTGGAACACCATAGAAAAGAAACCTTTTCTGTTGACACACTGTGGGGGCAAGGTGGGCTGGTGCCAAAATAGGGATGTGCAGTCTGTCACCCCATCACAGTTCTGGAACCACACTGCTGCAAATCCTTCCACTATTTCCTGTGCATTGCCAAGAATAACAGTTCTGCATAGCAGGAGACATTTAATGGCATTTCATATTTGGATCAGAGTAGCCCCCCACTGTGGATTTTCCAACTCGAAAATGATTGCCCATTGACAAGCAGCAAGCTGTTGTGCCAAGTTTCCACTCGCTTCCCAGCTGTCCATGCAGCTCTCATCCTTATGCCAGAAGGCTGGGGTAGGCTTGGCACACAGATCCAGGAGCTTTTGCATCTGAAAGTTGTGCAGCCACTGCTCATCCTCCCAAACATGCATTATGATGCAATCCAGTCAGTCAGTGCTTGTTTCTCAGGTCCAGCAGCAGCACCCAACTATATGGAGCTGCTCCATGAACACTAGCAGAAACCTGGAATTATTATTTTTTCCTTTTGCTATGTCCATCAGCATCCAGTTACTGTGCTCAAAGATCTCCACTTCTTCCTCATCACAGTCCTGTTTGCGACGCTTGAGGGAGCACCGCTACAAATACTGGATAATTGTGCATCATGCTCCAGCAATGCTCATGAGAATTGTTACAAACTCCGCAGGATCAATGCTTCTGTCAGAGTAACAACGGAGATGGAGAGGCACCACATGAGACTGCGGGAGTGAAAAATTATGGGATGAAGAAAACAGCATGGTGGAAACTTGAGAACTCCCAGAAATCCCTGGGTGACTTGCTATTATCTCATAAACCACTGTACAGGTGTCCTAACAGCCAGACAACAGCACTGGGCACTCTGGGATACCCACCTGGTATGCCCCACACTTACTGTTGATGCAAGCACTTCTGGTGGGTACAGCACAGTGCCAATGCAAACCACCAAGTGTGCACACCCCACGTTACACAAACTTCGGCAGCCCAACACCAACATAACTGAACTTTGTAGCATAGATGTGGTCTCTATGGTTGTGGAGCTCTGCAGGGCTTTTCCCTTTCTACAGTGGCCTCTTGTCGTTATTTTGTGCTATACAAATTTAATGAAAATATTTGGCAGAGAAAAATGAGCAACTCAGCCGCACATTATGGAAGCGTCACTCACTGTTCCACAGTAAAGGTAGAGTTTAACTTTACACAAAGCAAAAAAAATCAACTTTGTTGTTGTGTATGAAGAACACAGTATATTTGCCTTGAAATGACAATACTTTTTGAATACCAAATGAATTTTCTGAGACTTTACAATTAAATTTGTTCAAAAGTAAGACTGGAAATTAATTTTAAATTGGGGCCTTTATGAAGTTTAGCACCATTTTTTGTCCTAGATGATGCTTCAGAAATCTCTTGTATAACTCACTGACATCTTATTCATCAGATACGCATTTGGAGACTATATTTTTTTAAAGAAGAAATGGTAATTTTCCCTTTATTCTTCATAATGGAAAACTTATTCAGCAGCACTGCCCAATAATGTCCTAAAAGAGAGAATGGCACAAAACTGCCCTCTTTGAAAAAGGTTTCCCATTTCCCATTCATCCCAATGAGACTGAGCAACCAGGCTGCTGTTAATAAAGGTGGCTTCTCGCTTCACTTTCACTGAAAACAGTAAAAGGTGGTTGCTATTATCAGAGGGCACTTTAAATGAGGACAGATGTGATCTCAGTCCTATTGAGATCAGTGGGAGTTGGAAGCCACTTTGAAAGAATCTTCCTTGATGGAGACTTTTATGCACGAGTATCTAATGACAAGCTTTCAGTTATGAAAAATAATGGTAAAAAGTTACTCTTAATCCTAAATAGTTCTTTTCAAAAAGCTACTTGCTGCATCAGATCCACTCCATAAGGAAGGTAGGAGGGGGAAACTAGGGCCATGCATTTGAAGTAGGGTGGAAGAAATTGGTGTGTGCTGGGCAATGTGTGGATAAAGAGAAGTGTGGAGGACAAGCAGTGGGGAGTATAAAGGGATGTGCAAGAAGCAGGAGGAATTTGGAAGACAGGAAGTAGGAGGAATCTGGGGTATGTGTTTTATACTCCTATCAAATGAACAGCAACACAGAGGAAGCTGTTAAAGCTTGTCATTTATGCCAAAACCATAAGCGAAGTCAAGAGACAGAGCCCTTGTTGGTGGCACAGGAAAAGTCTGTCCCCTGGGAAACAATCGTCACAACCAGCAGTGGTGTCACAAAAAGTTGCCTACAGATGTATGAGGTTATCGCCCCAAACAGACGCCCACTCCAAAGAAATGTGTGACAACACCTCCAAAACCCAGAGGAGCTGGAGGTAAGGAACTGGTAAAGGTAACTAACGTTGCCATGTTGCCCAAGAGGTCACAGACAGACAACTACCACAGCAGGGTCAGACAGAGACCCAGCACATGGAACAACTGCAGAAAGTGGACTTGCCCCCTGTGTGCAAAGGTGCCAGTGTCTCCTGGGAGAGCCATAGGCATATGTGACAGCACAGGGGACCTCAGGGACTAGTTGAGCACTTAGTTGAGTAAGCAAGTAAAATATAAGTATTTTAAACTCTATTGTGTTAATGTTTGTTTATTATTATGTTCACCAGGGAGTGTAACTTTAAGAAGATCTATCAAGAGCCAATTGCAACACATCATTTTAAATGGTCACCATCCTACAGTAAGCAAACAAATAAATCAGGAATCCTTGTATGAATAAGGTTATTGGAGGAGAGGGATCTGTAACATTCAGTTGTTGTCAAATGTCTTATCTGTACCTTGGACACAGTGAGTATAAATAGATTTCATGTTGTGTCTAATTTTGTTCTTTGCAGGTGCTACTTTTGCACACTGAGCTGTCCTTTGGGAACAAGTTGATACAGTGAAAAATACACTGACATTTTAGGGTCTCTAAATTTCACTTTCTTGCTTTGACTTCTATTAACCGGGGAACAGTTAAATAATTAGTAATGATTTTCATGCACACTAAGATCCAGATTGCACCATCAAAACACAGGCCCTTAACAGGGCTGCATGAAACCACACTATTTTAGGGGAGGTTTGGGGAGTGGGAGGAAATTCCTTTCAGCATCAGATTGCTCAGCATTAGAGCTGGGTAAGATTTCACACTAGCACCCCCACTCCCCCTTTTTTTTGAGTGGGGTGTGGGAGATGTAGATTTGGGAATACCAAAACACTGCATAAATCCACATCAATTTTCCCAAATTCTTGGTTTGGGGGAGAAAATACCCACAAAATTCTGGAAAGTCTAAATGTTTCATTTTGTTCTTTTTAAAAATTAAATGTCACTTTTTCAATTTGAACTATTTTGTTTCAAAAATCTTTAATTTTTTAAAAATCTATAAATGCTCAAAATCAAATCACAACATTTCAATTTTGTTGAAACACATTGTTTTACTCAAACTGCAAATGAACCCCAAAGTTGGTGATTTACCCAGCTCTATTCAGCATGCTCTCTCTTCTGCAGGCAGCCAGCTCCCAGTTCCATGGTCTAGTCTATAAAAGAGGCCCTGTCTCCTCTCTGCTGCTTTGGCACAGTGAGGTGCAGTCCCTGCATTGAAAGCACAGTATGCAATAGTGCCTGGTCCCTGTGTAGAAGATGCAAATGGAAAAGCTCTTTGGAACCTCTCAAGGGCTGGGCACAATCTGGTCCTAAACAAACTTTTTCCCAACTAAACAAGCTGCTGACAATAGCTCAGATTGGAAAACAGAACGCAAACTATAAACAGGATGTGCTAATTGCAGAACTTGTTCCTGGGGACCTTCCTCAGCCAGAGTTTCATTGACTTTTGACAGTTCAATAACCCTGATGTACAATCCAATTATTGTTGTTTTGAAAGCAGTTTGGACAGTAATTGGCATGCATTTGATATATTTATTTTTGCTTAAATGAGCAAAACTAATCAGTTTATCATTGCCTTAGGTCTCTGTTTTTTCCTTTCTGAAGGCCTGATCCTGTACCCCTCTGGCATGCTTAACTCCAGTTAGGGTCAATGGGAATTTTGATGCAGAAGGACTGCAAAATCAGGTTTCTGAATAACAGGTTTCACTCTAGATTGTGATCCCTCTTTCTTGTGAATAAGGTCTATAATTTCTCCATATCCTCTATAAAAAAGTTTGATGCTGGTCCCCCATGACCAGCTGTGTGCTGCTGATGTTCTGAGATTGTTTATTTTGATGTACCTTGTATGCTTGATTCCAGACAAGAGGATAATTTCTTACGCTGCAGGACTGTTTCTGAAAGTCTGCAGAATCTCTGGTTACAGGATCAGACAAGGTATGGTACTAGAGGCCATGCTAGACAGCGGATTGTATGCATATTCCTTACTCCTCCACATTCTTGTCCTTGCTGCTCTTCTCAGCCTCCACTCCTTCCCCAGACTGTCCCAGCACACAGTTGTTTGTTTATGTTTATCTTTTATGATGCAGCTCTACCTAAAAGAGGCACTGTTAATTAGAGCTGGGTAAAATATTACTTATTTTTGTAGTAACTTTAAAAAAAAGTAGTGTGTGAAAATGTTCAGGCTTTTCAACAAAACTTTAGGTCTTTAAGAAGTGATTTGGGTAATTTTTTCCCCAGTTTTTGAAAACCAAAAACTGAATTAGAACACAAATTTTAAGCCAAAATGTTACTTATTGTTATTTGTTAATTTATGAAAAAAAATTCATTGTGGTCTAAAAACCGCACCTTTTATTTTTAGAAAAAGTTTCATCAGTTTTTTTTAAACTATATATAGTTTTAATAATAAGCGTCGGGGTAAGAGGGAGGGAGTTGAGAGATTGGAGACTAATGAATATCTTAGAGATGTTCCAATTGAGTAGCTCCTCAGGAGAACACAGATGTCTCTTTCTTGGAGGCTGGGTTAGGGATGAAAGCAAGGGATGGTTAGTGGACTTATAGTTGTCTGACTTGAAGATGCCATAAAATAGCTTCTTCATTAGCAGATGCTCATTTGCATGTTCAATTATGATAGAATTTACATATGCAAACAGGCTATGCATACCCAAATCCTAGTTGATGTCCATCTATCTGATTTGCATGCATGAATTTAGAAACCATGATGAGGACATTTTAAAAATGTGGTCTTGCAAATATTAATTAAGGAAATGCATGACCTACTTGAGGTCCAGAAAATAATGTCTATGTGGTTCGAAAGCTTGTCTCTTTCACCCACAGAAGTTGGTCCAATAAAAAAATATTACCTCACCCGTTTTGTCTCTCTTACTTTAAAATGATCATTATTGTTAGATCAAGGATTCATAGTATTTTGGGGGTTAACTCTGACTTTCAGAGGCTATAAGAACTGCCCTCCCCCTAGTTTTTCTCTCTAATATCCTGGGACCAGCACAGCCACAACAACGCTGCTTTTCCAACTAAGATGTTTTGTTAAATTTAAAAAAATCAGACTAATGGAATAATTCAAAGTATAGGCTTGTCAACACTTGAAATGCTGCAGCTATGCTACTATAGGCACTTCAGTGCAGATACTACCTACACTGATGGGAGAGTTTCTCCCATTGGCATAGGTAATTTACTTGTCTGAGAGGTGGTAGCTAGGTTGATGGAAGAATTCTTCCTTTGACCTAGCATTGTTCTATACTAGAAACTTATTTCAATAAAGCTATATCACTAAGTTTACTGATCTTGGACTCTTTTCAGTCCATGTTACTGTCTTATTTCCATGTCTTACACTTCTATACTCACTTTGTCTATGAGTCGGTGAATAATCACAGCTCTTACACCAAGCCTGGGAACGGTTACATGTCTGCTTTCACACAGAAGATGGAAGCTGTGAATTGTGACCCAAAACACAGCATGAGAACATGCACTCGCTGATGACTTCTCATAAATTCAGCGTATGAGGGGGCAATGGCAGAAGACAGAGTAGACTTGGCTAAGCTATGTCTAAGACTTGGTTCAGATGTAGAGTGAACTGTTCAGTGCTGATTTATTTGAAACAAGTTTGTAAGACCAAGCCATCCGTCATAGGAACATATAGATTGCTGAGGACATAAAGAGATTGTTAGGGGATACTTTTGTAAGGGGATTACAAAAGACAAGACAAATAGTCTGAATATGAGTTAATCATTTGCAGCAGTAAAAATTGCTAACAGTAACTGAAAATTTTGAGGCCTTGTCAGAACACAGAAATTACACCAGTTAAATTTAACTCAGTGTTTAAACACTATTTTGTAAATCTCTGTGTAGATAGTAGTTTGAGTGTTTTACTTCAATTTAACTTAATGTACTTTTTTACCTCATTAAATTAAATTTAAATAAGTAACAAGCTGAATTAAGAAAAATTATCTACATTAAAAAAAAAATCACAACTTTAGTTAAGGGGTGTAAGTTTGTGTGGAGACAAGACCCAGTCTCCTTAATGTATACTTTCCATATAAATCAGTTATGCTGTGGCTTGAACAATAAGAAGCTGGGAAACGGATAGCTGATTGATCATCAAGAACTTGGATCTGAATTGAAGTTAAGTGTTTTATCAGGCATGCTAAACAGCACTGTGTGCATAATGTACGTAGAATGCACCTCAGAAAAGGTTTTAGAAACATCATTCATTGTGACAATCAGACTGACTGCTAAAGAATTAAGCCTTTTCTGGGTTTATTTTCTTATTTAGGGCCTGACCCTGCAGCCTTACTCACTCAAATAGTCCTTCCTTCCCCAATAGTTCAATAAGTTGCAACAAGACTACTTGTAGGAATAAAGATAGCAAGAGACCACTCAGGAAGTAAGGGCTGCAAGATTTTGAACATAATTTTGTTCTTTGTGGAGGACTTCAGCTGTTTAAAATCTGCAGTGACTGCAAGCTACCAGAAGTAATATACAAAACGAAATGAGACTCCAGCTCATAGCTTCTGCTTTTCCTTCAGCCATCTGCCTGTAGGAGATAATGAGGGTGAGGGGGAAGAGAGGAGAGGAGTACATTCTGATCTCAGTTACACTACTATAAGACTGGAGTTACTCCATTAGCTTAAATGGATTTACTCTAGATATACACCAGTTAGAGATCGGAATATTCAATATTCAGTTATTTTCATACAAGGAAAGATAGAGGATATTATACAGCAGTGCGTGTTCAAAGCCAGAATTGAATCTAATAGTGTATTTATAATCCCTCCAACCAATTTTTTTTTTGAAGGGGAGACACAGGAGGCAGCAGAGGGCACTGCCTGTTGCTGACTGCAGCAATCTCAAGAAACTTCCCCCGTTTCCTTTGTCAGTCACAATAAATAATAGGTGATCAGCAGGGAGCCAGTTGCAGGGAAGCCTCCTGCCAGCAGGGGGCAATTATTCACTGGGGGAAAAGTTATTCTTCTGATTATTACATTCTGTGAAGAAGCTTTGCTGAAAGGTGGGACAAATAAGGTTTTAATGGGGATAATAAGTTCATGAAAGTGGGACAAATGAGTATTTACAGTAATTATGTTAAAAATACATTGTACATCTTAGAATAATAAAGTCATAGGCTAGGACTGTACCTTCTGAGGAAAAAAAAACCCTTGTGGTGTTTCCTCCAAATTAATTCATTGAGGGAGAAGGGTTGTTTTCCCATTCCACACCATGGAAGAAGCAGGTAGTCCAACCCCCAAGTTCTTCAGATCCCGGGATCCCCAAGGATACATTCCCAAAGGCAGATTTCTCTATACTACCATTTGCATGTATTCTCTGTAGAACTGTGGGAGTAAGAGGAAAGCAATGGTGTGTGTCCCCCGTCCTAACTGTGCCCCCAAGTCAGCCCCTTCTAGTTCTTTTTCTGCTCACTACTCCTATGCAGACCCGTGGTTAGAGGGAGATGGTGCCACTGAAGCAGCCAGACCTCCTCCTTTCTATGTAAAAAATCCTAGAGAAGAATGATTCCTCCTTGTCCCCCAGAAGTTAGATATAGAAAAGGCCCATGGGATCATTTAGTCTGGCAGCACAGATGAGTTCTCCCCCAGGATATATTTGCTAATGCTTTGTCCTGTTCATTTTTAAGTGCCCCAAGTAATAAGGCTTCCATCACTTCCCTTGCATAGTCATCTACAACTAATCACACTTACATTTCTTTCTCTTTCCTGTAACTTCTCTATTGTTTTTTCATTTCCTACATCCTCACCTACAGAACTTCACTAACGCACGCTTCATTGTCAAATTGCTTCTTGCTGACATTGTACATACTTGTGCTGTAAAGCACCACTTCTTCCATCTCTTGTTCCCTTTCTGTCCCTGCTGTACAAATTGCACAACTATATTAATAATCAGTTATGAAAATCAACCTATCACTCTGTTATGCCCTCATGGTTTTAGTTTCCATCATTCAGCATAAGTTGTAGCTCCTCTTGTGTATGTTATAAACTCCTTGCATTTGGGAACTGAAACTTCAGTGCATTACTCTTCATCTTACAGTTGAGAACACGTATCTTCTGTCTTACTTTGTATATTGGAAGTATGACAGATCATTTATATTAGACAAGAGCTCCCTTTTTCCTCTGCCCCCACTTTGTTTAAAATTAGCCTAACATACCATCCATTTTGAGTCTAGAGAGAAGGGGGCACCTGCTTGCAAGTAGAGACCATACAAACAAACACTTCATGAATCCAAAACCCTACTCTCTCGGCTATCTATGCACCCATGGTTTGGTCTATATTACACTGGCCTACAATTTTTTAGAAGCCGTCTGCTTCAGAGATAAAATGTGATATTTATTATGTATTTTGATGTGCTGAATTCAAATATGACAATTAAAACAACTGATTGGCTACTGTTTCTAAGATATTTAAGTTTTTACATTTTATGTCTATGTATATTGTATAGATAATAGAGTTTTAATCATAAATTGTAAACCTAGGTCTTTTCATGTGTTTATGGTTGCTTTACATGATAATATTTCACCTGTCCTGTTTATGTAACACTTTAAAAATCAGCAAAAGGCTTATATAAATAAAATGTATTATGAAACAAAAGGCAAAAAACTATTATGTACATAGTTTAGTCCTATTCAGTGTCTACTCGGTGCTTCTTGGCTTGTCTCTTGTATTCATTAAATGGAGCATCTCTTGTCACTGTCCAGCAATAGTCTGCAAGCATTGATGGGCTCCATTTGTCCTGATAGTGTTGCTCCATTGTTGCAATGTCCTGGTGAAATCACTCTCCGTGCTTGTCGCTCACTGCTCCGCAGTTCGGTGGAAAAAAATCTAGATGAGAGTGCAAAAAAATGTATCTTTAGTGACATGTTGCAACCAAGGCTTTTGTATGCCTTGAGGAGGTTTTCCACCAACAACCTGTAGTCGTCTGCCTTGTTGTTTCCGAGAAAATGTATTGCCATTGACTGGAAGGCTTTCCATGCCATCTTTTCCTTGCCATTCAGTGCATGGTCATATGCATCATCTCGAAGAAGTTCACGAATCTGAGGACCAACAAAGACACCTTCCTTTATCTTAGCTTCATTTAACCTTGGACATTTTCCACAAAGGTACTTGAAAGCTGCTTGTGTTTTGTCAATGGCCTTGACAAAGTTCTTCATCAGACCCAGCTTGATGTGTAAGGGTGGTAACAAAATCTTCCTTGATTCAACAAGTGGTGGATGCTGAACACTTTTCCTCCCAGGCTCCAATGACTGTCAGAGTGACCAATCTTTCTTGATGTAGTGGGAATCTCTTGCATGACTATCTCATTCGCAGAGAAAACAGCAGTACTTTGTGTATCCAGTCTGCAGACCAAGCAAGAGAGCAACAACCTTCAAATCGCCACAAAGCTGCCACTGATGTTGGTCATAGTTTATGCACCTCAAAAGTTGTTTCATGTTGTCATAGGTTTCCTTCATATGGACTGCATGACCAACTGGAATTGATGGCAAAACATTGCCATTATGCAGCAAAACAGCTTTAAGACTCGTCTTCGATGAATCAATGAAGAGTCTCCACTCATCTGGATCGTGAACGATGTTGAGGGCTGCCATCACACCATCGATGTTGTTGCAGGCTACAGGATCACCTTCCATGAAGAAGAATGGGACAAGATCCTTTTGACGGTCATGGAACATGGAAACTCTAACATCACCTGCCAGGAGATTCCACTGCTGTAGTCTGGAGCCCAACAGCTCTGCCTTACTCTTGGGTAGTTCCAAATCCCTGACAAGGTCATTCAGTTCAGCTTGTGTTATGAGGTGTGGTTCAGAGAAGGAGGATGGGAGAAAATGTGGGTCCTGTGACATTGATGGTTCAGGACCAGAATTTTCATCCTCTTCCTCTTCCGACTCAAGTGAGAATGATTCTGGTGCATCAGGAACCGGCAGTCCTTCTCCGTGGGTATTGGGCGTATAGCTGATGGAATGTTTGGATAATGCACAGTCCACTTGTTCTTCTTTGACACACCTTTCCCAACTGGAGGCACCATGCAGAAGTAATAATTGCTGGTATGATCTGTTGGCTCTCTCCAAATCATTGGCACTGCAAAAGGCATAGATTTCCTTTTCCTGTTCAACCACTGGCGAAGATTTGTTGCACAAGTGTTGCAGCATATGTGTGGGGCCCACCTCTTGTCCTGATCTCCAATTTTGCAGCCAAAATAAAGGTGATAGGCTTTCTTAACCATAGTGATTATACTGCGCTTTTGTGATGTAAAAGTCACTTCACCACAAACATAGCAGAAGTTATCTGCACTGTTCACACAAGTACGAGGCATCTCTGCTCACTTTGGCTAAACAGAAATGTGTCCCTTTGCAAAATCAAACACTGAGAAATAAGAGAGCACGACACTGTATTATTTCAAGAGCTGATATAGGGCAATTTGTTCAGCAGAGTGATGTAAGCTTCGTTATGATTGCATCATCCATGACTTCTAGGAATAACATGATGCAATTCATATCATGTATGATGCAATACCAGCTTCAGATTGCATCATTTGTTGTTTTGCCTAAAAAGCAAGTACTGTCCAAACCCAGTCATAGATTTATTCATAGCTCCAGTCAAAGATGTATTTTAGTCATTTCCGTGTTAAATTGAGATCCCTTCCCTTTATAACTCACTTATCCTCCGCCATTCCCATGTCAAGGGTCGTATATACTGACCCAATAGCATATCTTGAGAACTAGAGCTAATCAACAATGTTAAGCATCATTTTCGTTCTCAGTGACCCAGAATTAGTAAAGTTTGACTACAGTTATTTCAGAAGCATTTTGGCTGTAGAGCAGTGTTACCTGTCCCCTTATTGCTTATTTGATTTCCAGTTTGACAAGGGTTATGGTACAATAGTCATTAAATGCTAGGACTCATTAGACATTAACATTGGGTCTGCAAAATTATGCAGCTGTTATATCTTCAGGCCTATTTCTCCAGTCTGACTCTGAATATTTTAACAATATACAAAAACAAAACAAATGAAGAGATTAGTATCTTCCCTACTTTCTCTGAAATATTTCACGGAACCTTTTATAATGACTCTTCTTCTAGGAGGACAAAACCTAATGAAAACAGCCAGATACTGAATCTGAGTTCTTATACACAGACATCTCCCTCTGTCTGTAATCAGGATGTTTGACAAGCTGAAGAGGCAGATTGACATACCTTTTCAAGATCTTGTATGCCAGGAACAGTCTTGTCAAGTGGGATCCTCCTAAAAGTAAATTGGATAGAGCATCATCAGTTTAGTTTGTATAGTTCTAAAAATAGAAATAATGCAGCCCAGTGGCACAATAGAAGAATTCCTATCTATCTTATGCCTCCTTCTGATATTATTTCAAGTTAAACTAGCCAGCTGGCTTTCCAGAAACTATTCCCAAATTTGTAACAAGAGGTACATCTCTCAGTACCAAAACCAAGAGAGGAAACTCTCAGACTGAATGAACATTGTAGTTTTTGCTGAAGAAGTTGTGCCAATCCTTCCATAAGCCACCATTTTAAGGATTTCTGGCATGCAGAGATACATTTGAATCAGAATTAAGTTTTGATACTCAAGGTCCAGAAACAATGTTTGTCTATTCATTTTTTAAAAAGTATTTTAAAGTTACGACAGCACAAAAATAGAAGTTTACTGACTTAGTTCTGGCTTGTGCTTGCAGAATCCAATCATTTGCTTGCAATAAAAGAGTAAGTATTTTAGTATAAAATCTGAGCATTCATTATATTTTTTCAATGTCCTGTAAAGTGCCTAGCGTACTTTAGAAACTATCGACGTAACAGCTTTTTGTATTTTTAATCTTTTTAATCCTTTGAAGTATTATACTTTAAAAAAGGCTACTGTGTATGTGCAGTAATTGTTTTTCAAGAATATTTTATAAAGATTTTCAAGTCATATGCAGACATTTAATGGCTATAGGAGTAAATAAATGATCTAGTAGTTAAAGCATATATAAATATGTAAGTAAGTGATAGAGCAGAAAAGCCCTAAGGAACCATTCTAGTTTCTTGAGAATAAGCAGTTTAAAATATGTTCCTACAATCCCATGCATATTTGTATGGAAGGATTTTTGTATTGCCACCTTACAGCAGGGCTATATGAACTTTCAATATGTTCATATTTATAAAATCTTTGGATCCAGTTTTGGTTTTATGCCATTGGCTGAACTGGTGAGGAGCATGGAGGGGCTGCAGAACAGTGGGACTCCCCAGTGGAATTCTTGCTGACTCGGATAGAATTCCTCCAGGAGCTAGGAGGGAGTGCAGCCGCGGGAGGAGTATGGATACCATTTTGCAGGATGAGGAGTGAGCTTCCTGTCCCACTCACCTCCAAACACACACAGCAGGGGCTGGGCGATGGTCCAGCCTTCACTTTGGTCCATCCCATTTGGGGAAGCTAGCACCAGCAGAAACACTAACATAATACCAAGCCTGCATTTCCCAGCTTGATTATCTAAGCACCAGCCACAAACAGAGAATAAAACTGCTGGTGCCTTCTCCTCCCTCCTCTCCCCCCACCTCCTTTTAACCCCAAACATACACTTGACCAGCCAGCCACAAACTTGTTTTAAGTGTCTGATTCTCAAGAAAGCAGCTAAAATTTCCCATAATGCATCTAGGTCCTAATCCTGCACCCTTTAAAATCAATAGGAAGTTTAACACTTACTTCAGGGAGAGCAGACTCATAGCCAAGTACAATTCTTGTAACAGAGATCTCAGGCGGTGGAGTAGCCAACAAAGGGGAAGCAGGGAAACCCTATTGCTTCAGTTATTTAAAACTAGGCTAGACAGAAGATTAGAGCATATACTGTGAGACAATCCTACACAAAAAAAGTGATGGACAAGATTTTACCTAAAAGGTTTTTAGCATGACATATTTCTATTATTGTAGGGGAACAAAATTCCTTCCTGAACCTCACTGAAGTTTATTTCCTGAAATAATATATTCTGTTTTCAAAAAACAGCCCAAATAGCGTATCAATGGACAGCAGATGTCTAATGTCACAAAATGGGAAATTACCACCTAGGAGGGAGTTCTGAAGAAAATGGTCTGGGGGTCATAGTGGTTCACAAATGAAATATGAGTCAACGATGTAATAGAGTTGTGCAAAAAAAAAAAACAAACCAAAAAAACCCCCCAACCTCCCCTCCCACACACACCAAACATTATTCTGGGATGTATTGCTGGAGTTTGAAAGCAAGACACAAAAGGTAATTCTTACACTTTATTCAGCTGCTTTTAAGCAAACTGAATTTGAATAAGAGTTAAATAATATAATATGGCC
The DNA here is from genome assembly GCA_007922305.1 of Dermatemys mawii. Taxonomy (NCBI): domain Eukaryota; kingdom Metazoa; phylum Chordata; order Testudines; family Dermatemydidae; genus Dermatemys; species Dermatemys mawii. The sequence continues at coordinate 20,995,438 of ML677363.1, read as the reverse complement.
TATGTTCTCTTATGTTTGATTTTTTTAAAAACAGGAAAAAAGAGGCAGGAGAGAGAATCTGACATTTTTGATCATTTATTTATAACAACTTGTTCACTTGACATTATTAGCTGAATTCAGCCTGAATTTTTACTTCACTGTTACCTTGAAAATTATCAATAAAAACCAATCAATCATACTAAAATGCTACTGTATTGAACACTTTGCGACTGGTTTGCCTTTATAGAAAGTTTATGACTTTGTTGGTGTTGATGCTGGGGATGTTTGCTTTGAAACCACTGACCTATTCAGTTGGTAGTTGGGGCACAGAATTTTTAGGGCCTAACAGTAGGTTCTGTATCATGGACTAGTGATGAAAGGGGGCATGGCTAGACTTCAAGCTGAATATCATCTTCAATAGTAGGTACAAGCTACCAACATGCTCAGTAAGTCAATAATGCCTTTTGAAAGCAACTCACTGAGCTGTGCAGCTGTGTCCTGTGCTTAACGGGGTTCCTTATTAAGTGGATACTGCAAACAGCCATCTTAACTCTTCTTTTGGAAGATTTACTGATTTCCTTCCCCCTGCCCCTTTATGCCTCTGGGAACATACAAGAATTTCTTTAGCTGATCCAAATCAGCCCTAACCCAGACTTCACCTTTGTCACTGACTGTGCCCTGGTGCTTGCTGAAGGAACATAACATCCTCATTTGGGCTTTCTTAAGAAAATTTTAGGGGGATCTGTCTTTTTATTTTTGGCTGTTCTTTGTCCTATTTCTCTATTCTAACACCAGAAATTATTATAAGACATAGATCTTTGTGATCTTTCTTAGAAGCCATTATTAGTAACTATTAAACTAGTTATCTCATACTGGGATAAATCAATAGTAAGTTTAGTCCCCTGTACCCATGAATATTGGGGCATCGGCATGGTAACTTCTTAACTCTGCAGTATTGCCTGCCTTCCCTTCTCACCAGATGGTATGTGCTTCCTTAATAGTGACTCTTCTTCATGAAGTTTGTTGCTATGGGCTTTCCTGACTACCACTGCCTTTAAGCCTCTCCACCCCCCAAAGGAGAGTTCCACCACACAAAAGAGGAAGTTGCACAAGACTGCATCTGCAGTAACTTTTACTGGTTTCTCCTGAAAGTTTGGGGGAGGAGGAAGAATCTGAAGACATACAAGTTTCTTCATTTTTAAAATGGGGTAATGATACTTGCCCATCTACCTCCAGGGGTCACTTGGGATTATTTAATGAATGTAAGTCACATTGAGAACTTCAGAAGAGACTATAGGACTTCCCTAAAAAACATTTTTATGGCCTATGTTATGCAGGTGGTCAGACTATATGAGCATAATTATCCCTTCTAGCCTTAAAAATCTATTGAAACTATTGAAGTTAAACTTTTTGAATGTATTTACCCTCTTGGATCTTTGCACAATAGACATAATTTTTCTTTACTTTAATACAGCGGTTCTCAAACTTTTCAGAACCACGACCCCTTTTCGTGTTTGTGAGCGTTGCGGCAGACCCTTGTATGTCCGCTGAAAAGCCGCCGAATTGATTACTTCCGCATTCAGCGGCTTTTCGGCGGACATGTCAAGCGCTCCCGAAATAGCTCAGCATGTCCGCCAAAAAGCCACCGAATGCAGAATTAATCAATTTGGCGGCTTTTCAGCAGCGGCAGAAGCTCGCGATCCCCAGTTTGAGAACTGCTGCTTTAATACATATTTGGAAACAATTTGAAGAACTGATATGCTGAAGACTCATCTATATGGATTTATGACAAAGAGAAAGCCAGAAGAATTCACATTTCATTTCTATTATACTTTGAGGACAGTTCAGCTAATGACTTTATAGAGCTGTCCCAACATTTGATGTTATGAGCAACAGTAGGCCAGACTATGTATGTGAAATGACATTGTTATGGATTCTTTATGGCAAAAATTGACACTGAATTTATCTTTCTCCTTTTGCCAAGAGGTTTTGAATGATTATGCTCTCGCTTCCAGGTGAAGTATTAATTCATTAGGACTTTGTTCTCTGTTGGCCTTTAAAACCACAAATACATTGGGCAGCTCATTATTTAGATAACTTACCATCGGTGATACTAGTTCAAAGAGACTTCCCAGATTCATTATTTAGATAGTTTCCCATTAGCTAGGATATGAGAAAGTGCGGGATTTTAAAGGATTCAGAGCCGAAATCTGCAACACTTGCTCATCTAGAGCAACACAGTGGGAGTAATTCAATGAGTCTAGTAAGAGCTGTTTGATGGAAGTAGGGGTGACAGATTAAGCTCCTCTGTGACCAAAGCTAATGTACAAAACCTATGCCCAGGTTTGTACATGGCTACGTCTACACTACGCACCCTACAGCAGCACAGCTGTACCATTGCAGTTGTGCCATTATAAGGTCTCCCATACAGCCACTCTATTCCAGTGGGAAAGAATTGTCCTGCTGGTGTGATTGTATAATTAGCTCCCTCCACACACTCACAAGCAGCAGTGGCCATGTGGTAGGGAAGTGTCTACTGCTGACATAGTGCTGTTTACACCGGCCCTTTTGTTGGTGAAACTTTTGTCAGTCAGGGGATGTTTTTTCCCACACCCCTGACCAAAAAAAATGTTTCACCAACAGAAGTGCTAATGTCAACAAAGCCTCAGTGGAGGGACTTGATAATCTCTTGCCAAATTTCACCCACTCAGCAGAACTTCAGCAGGATTTTAGAGGGATCTGCCATTTTATTTTTGGCTATACTTTGCCCTGTTTTCTATTTTAATACCAGAAATTATAGCAAGACATATGAGAGATTTTTGTGATCTTTCTTAGAAGTCAGTATTAGCAAGGATGAGGACATTTACTGCTGCTTGGCTAGATTTTGATAGAAAGCATAAAATCCCACAAGACGCACCATAGAACCCCAAACACTTAGTACATTGTCTACATGCAAATCACTTTAACCAAATTTTTGATGATGATTGTCATTTGCCTAACCAAAATGAAGACTCACAATCTATTGGATAGCCACATGCATCACACAGCCATGAGAGATAAACAGGTTCTGTTCCTTTGCCTGATACTTTAGTCCCCTTAGTTGGAAGTGCTGCAAAGACTGTGACAAGAGTTTGTCAAGGGAGCAGGTTATACTGCTCTGAAACAATCCCTGTAGCTGAGGGGTGGGGGGAAGGTGGCAAATAGATTAGAATGGATGGGTCTCAAAAGGTATCTCATCCAGCCTCTTCTGGCAAAAGATGGTCACAGCAGGAGAGATTTGACAAGTCAGAGGTGGTTGGGTAGGGGACAGGGAGGGTAGCTGGAGTCATAGGAGGAGCTTGTCCAATATTGTGGGTAGCTGCTAGAAAAAATAATGGTCCATAGTTCATTTGTGTAATAAATGTTGAGAGAACGGTTCAAGCCGCTTTAGGTCTACAAAACCATAAAGAACTGTTACAACAAATATACTCATTACAAAAGATTACTCTTCACTAACCCAAAGCAAAGCTGTGCCATCTAGCAACGTTGAGATTTGCACTTTAGAACAGGTTTCAGTGTGGTAGCCGTGTTAGTCTGTATCAGCAAAAACAGTTAGGAATATTTGTGGCACCTTAGAGACTAACCAATTTATTTGGGTTTCTCCTGTGGCCTGAGTGGCTGGCCAATATTCAGGGTTGCTTGTTAGGCAGAGAAACTGATGAGTCAAGTATTTCTTTGATGCAATCCTCTTTATTTATAAAGAACGTACACCAAGTCCTATTTCCTTTAATGCAGCATAACAAATGGGAAGCAGTTTACTTTTTAGAAAACCCAGTCTGCCTTTCCAGTGAGTACTGTATTCAAAATAACATCCGTCTCACATTCACCACCGCTTCTCTGTCTTTCTGCCTCTCTCTCACTCACACACCTGCCACCAGTCAACCCTTCTCTCCATGTTTGCAATCGGTCCCAGTGAAACTGCTTGTCCACATGGCTTAGCTTCTGATCAGCCTTGCTATGTGGCTCACAGCCTTGAGTGATGGCTTCCTATTGTTTCAGCTATTGCTATACAAAGAACATTTAATAGCTTCTTCCATGTAACTTCAGTGAAAGGTAGTCAGTCAACTGTCAACTTTAGCCAGGTCTGTGACTGATGTATAGATCAAAAACATACTTGATAGCAACCATTAACCCCTTTCACCATCATAGTAACTCTGTTCAAGGACAGGATTATGTGTCAGCATTTGTCCACACAACCAACTCTCTATCCAGTCAATTTAGAAGGTAAGATGAAAGAAAAGACAGGAGGGACAAGACACTCCCTAGAGTTCTTGAGATATGGAATGTTTAGGGATATCTTTGATTTTGCTTATAAAATGGTAGCACAAAGTAGGGAAAGGAATGAGGCATCCACAATAGAAACTGAAAAATATTGACCCTAACATGAAGTTAAATTAATAAAAGAAGAGACACCAAGAAAAATAGTTTAAGAATATTTCCATGATGTTTTCATGTGGTTAACTGAGTAGATTCTGATACCAGAAATGTTGCATGTTCTGATAGATTGAGGAAAATGAGTTTTATATTTACCTTTGCAATATGTTTGCATATGGCATTATACACTAATCAAAAAAACCACGAATTATCACATTTCTGAAATATTAGTCAGTCTTTGAGTTCAGGCAATTAAAGGGGAAGAAAGCTAGGAAGCAGCTATAGTTTTTATTAATTGTCGGAATACAGTCATGGTGAACATTATTATTTTACAGGCTTCTCTTCATAAAGAACAAATGTTATTAGCAAGCTTGTGCTCCAACCCCTAAAGCAAAAATGCACTGGGGAAAGTCAGGGATAATGCATTTGCTCTCTCACATTTCCAGTTTCCAACTCTCTTAACTGAGTTTGAACATATCACTGATGTTCAAGTCTGTATTGATTGTTTTTAACAAGTCTGTCAGTTTAACACCACATGAGGATTAAAAAAACTGGAAAAATGGGCTGGAATTGCAGGGTAGAAAAATATCCTGATGACACGTAGGTTAGTCAAAGGTTGTTAGGGATTCCAGAAGAACCTTGGACCATACAATTGGTCAATACAATAGCAGCTGTCATTTCTTAGCCCTGGTCTTCAGGGGGGGTGGGGTGGGGGAGGGGATTGACCTAAGATACACAGCTTCAGCTATGGGAATAGCATAGCTGAAGTCAATGTATTTCAGTCGACTTACTGCAGTGTCTTCGTGGCACTGAGTCAACTGCCGCTGCTCCTCCATTGATTCCAACTGTGCCTCTCATGGCGGTTGAGTACCAGAGTCGATGGGAGAGCACTCGGGGGTCGATTTATCGTGTCTAGACTAGATGCGATAAATCAACCTCAAAGATCGATTGCCACCCGCCAGTCTGGCAGGTAGTGTAGACCTGCCCTTAGTTTTCCTTCACTCCTGCTTTCCTTCCAGACACTGTCTCTAACTTCCATTAATTTTTAAAAATTGAAATAACATCATTATCATAGCTATCAAGCTTTTACTACAGTAACCTGCATCTTCCTATATTGCTTTCCTTGCCCATTTTAAAAACATCTCTTGTTCTTATTTAAAAACTGTGAAATGCTGGAGCCAAGGGCCTATCATTTTTAATGGTCTGCAAAGCACTGGGTACACTGGTAGCACTGTATAAGAGTATGAATTCACTGAATAAAAAAGTCACAAGGTGTTACATACCAGAGAACTAATCCTGCATTCCTTTGGCACCCAAACACATCCTCAGACCTCTTATTTATATTGTAATAATACCTGGAGGCCCCAGTCAGAGATTGTGGTTCCTTTGGGCTGAGCATTGCACATGTGTGCACCCATGCACATAAACAAAATGAAGATACAGTCCTTGCCCCAAAGAGCTTATAGCCTAATCAATGAAAGTTTGAAATGCTCACAGGACCAGGCTATGGATGACATAATTTAAGTTACACGTACACAGTGAGCATTGACTTGTTTGTAACCTCTCAGGAAAAAGGACATTGTGGACAGATTCACCTTGCATAGAGGCTGTAGGTTTCCTCCAGCACTTAGCTACATTTCTTTCTCCAAGAGGATGCAAATAAGGTGGAAGGAGCTTAAGCCATATTCCTAACCTTATGAAATCACTGGCACTTAGTACTCATTTGCATGTCCTCACTCTCAGTGAATGTCAGTCATGGTGTATAGAGAGGAATTAAAACTCATCTGAGTCATCACAGGCTCTGGCATGTATAGAGCACAAAGTCCACAATTTCTGCTACAGGCTTGAGGGGACTGCAGTCAGCTACAGTCCCTATTGGCAGAGGAGTTTTCTGTTTATGTCTCCTTACTTGCACTTATACGTATAATGAAGACAACTCAGTGTATTCCCACAGCCCCTGGCTTTGTGATCATACTTGATGGTTCTGGGCAGGAGTCAGTCCCTATATTTCAATCAGTCTTATGCAGGGAAATGCTGACTATGACACCTGTCCCTAGCAGCTGACAGTGGCAGAAGTAAGTTATATTTCTGTACCTGAGAGTATGCAAATAAAGTAAATGGAATTTGAGTTCTAATCCATCACCTCTGGTTGTGTTTGGCATTTGGAGATTTTATTGCCTAGAATGAGGCTATGAACTGTGACTGAGAGGAAGGAAAAATACAAACAGAGCAACCACTATGATCCCACTGATGCGATTTTTGTGCTGCTTTTGCTTTCATGGATATTTAGCACAGTGGCAGTCATGCTAAATTTGCTGAAGAACCCTTCTATACCAGTGTTTACAATTTGTTTGCAGTGTTATTGTAGCCATGTTGTTCCCCAGATACGAGATAGACAAAGTGGGTGGGGTAATATCTTTTATTGGACCAATTTCTGTTGGTCAAAGATGCATGCTTTCGAGCTCCACAAGGCCTTTCGATATAAGTAGAGCTTGAAAGTGTCTCTCTTTGACCAACAGAAACCAATAAAAGATGTTGCCCTATCCACATCTCAGTTTTTACAATCACCAATTAGAGAAAGGAATTGTAGTCCAGTAGTCAGAATGCTAGCCTGGGCCATGGGAGACCCAAGTTCAATTTGCTGTTCTACCATAAACTGTCTCTCTCTCCCTGAGGAAATCCCTTGGGGCACTGAAGCACAGAGACTACCTATAAAATGGGGATCATAGCACTGCCCTGCTTCACAGCACGTTGAGAAGATAAATACAGGCATTCAGACACTGTGATGGGGAGCTGAGTATCAAAGATAGGTAGATAGACCATATGGATTAGGAGGGGTAGAGATACCCAGCCAAAAATACCACACTCCAAAGCAGGAGAAACACCACCCGTTGAAAGGGTGCAGCCAGTGTGTTAGCAGGACTGTACTTTAGTGGCGGGGCTCAGGTCACAGGCTCCCCACCTGGAGTCGAAGCCCTTGGGCTTTGCCCTCTTCCCCCCAGAACAGTGGAGCTCGTGGTTTGTCCCACCCAGGGCAGCTAAGTTCAGGCTTCAGTCCTCCCTCTTGGGGTCGTGTAGTAATTTTTGTTGTCAGAAGGGGGTTGCAGTGAAATGAAGTTTGAGAACCCCTGGCCTAGCATATACACAGCAAAGCACTGAAGTTTTCTTGTAATAATGTCAATAAAATGAGTTCAGCAGTCCCTAGTGCCATATTCTCTCTCATAATCAGAACAAACAAACATGCTATTAGAAGCATGTTCATTCCTCAAATTTCTCTCTACAAGCCAGCTTATTGCCAGTGCCCTAAAGCCTTCCAAAGGCAACTTGTTCAAAAAGCACGTGCCTATCTCCTGGAATCCAGCCTTTTCTGAAGAATGAATGCAAAACTTCACTGGGCTGACAAAACAGAGACATTTGTAGAATCTGGAACAGTCCAGCTATCCACAAATTGCCTATATTTCACTTCAGAAACATAATACTGCAAACTGACTCTTCCCTTTCCCTGCTCAAAATGGAGAAAAGAACTATTCCCAAGCATAGTTAGATTAAAATACTAGGCATCTCTAAACACGCTGACCCAAATCCTATCTCAGACACTGACGATGAGCAGTCTGACTTAGTGCAGAGGGCATATGAGTAAACCTTTCTACTCCAGAAGTTTGGAGCTGCTCTGCAACTGGTAGTACTGCAACTCCAGCTCCAGGGAGCAGAAAATCCACATATTGGCATATTAAATAGCCTTGCTCTCCGGACTTTAAGAACACTGCAAATCTTTAGGGTGGTTATGTCTAGATGTGAAGGTTAAGTCGATCATAACCCTTGGTTTTACAGGTCGAGGTGTAAAAGCATTTGTTCCCCCACTTCAAAGTCTTCTTTTTTCCTTGTGTCTAACTGATAGAGACCTAGTAATTATATGAGTACCCCCCATAACTCATTCAGTTATTGGGAACAATGTGATTACACATCTTGGCTCAGATAATAGTTATAGCCCAGTTTTAAAAGGGAAAGTTGTTCAGACATGACTTCTCTTGTTGCATCAGTGTATTCCCAGCAGAGGGTGATATACTCTTCCTATAATTATCCAGTTAGTGAGAACCATCTCATTAGCACTTTATGCACCATTTATGTAACATAGTCAGCCACCATGCAAGCATACCCTCTCATTGCCAGGGGTGGCTCTCTAGAAGCCTGACTCAGTTTCCCTTCTCTCACAAGGCTCCTCACTAACTCACTATCACAGTCCAATATAAACTAAGAAAACTCCTTTCCCTGCCAAATAAAGTGACCTAGCTATCTGGCAAGTGTTCAGAACATGGCCTCTGATGCAAGAGACAGCATTATTAAATCAGGAGTCAGGAGCTTTGGGAATATAAATGCAAGTCTCCCTGATGGAGCCACCCTGAAACCCTCACTCACTTGCAGTTACTTCCTCAAGCCAGCTGGAACTCTCCAGGCTTCTATCCTGCCTAGGCCTCCTCAGTGAAGTGTTACCAATTCCCACTTCAACCCCTTTCCTTCATTATCTGCTCCAGGTCTACCCTGAGCTAATCACATGCCCTCATTATTGCAGACCAAGTGAGGTGAACTAAACATGCCACAGGTGGGTTCCCCTTAAAGGATCCCACTCCATAAGAGTGTACACAACAAGGTTGGTTTTGTATATTCTAGAAGTGAGCAGGACAACTAGCCCTACCATTGCTATTGGCCCCCGCTGGGGGACAGCTGAGTGAACCTGGTGCATCTGCCTTTCATGCGGCTGAGCCATAGATGGGGGGAAATGGCCATACTTTGCAAAGGTGTAGCAAGTTTCAATATCCAAGACACTTCAGAAAGCCAAAAAAAAAAAAATCATTAAGCCTTACATATGCACTCAGATAACATGGTAAGGGGGTAATCTAGGAATAATATTTTTATCCTGACCCATAGGGAATTCCCTCAAGAAGCAAAAATATAAAGGATAAAATCTCTTCCCACTGAAGACTCTGTGCACCAACAGAATTCCATCTTTACTTGGGGCTGAGGATGAAATTGTTCCAGCACAGGCAGCTAGTAAGAGACTTCATTTGCAGGGCCCTCAGGGCAAGAAGCAGCAGGACAAATCTTTGTATAAATCAGCATGGTGCCATTAAGTTTAGCAGTGCTAGGCCAATTACACCAGCTGAGGATCTGGTCCAAGGTTCACCATACTGTTCTAGTCTGATAAGTGACTGCACAAAAATAGCTCCATCTCATCTAACTCAGCACATCTGCTCCTGGTGTGCACGTAGCGTTCTAGCTGCTCATCTGGTGAGAAATGGTTTTCCTGTGCGTTATTCCTGTAAGCCCTGCTGAGCCAACACAGCTGAACTCATTTTCTCATTCCTTCCTATGCATCAACAAAGTTGTGTACTCAGTTCCAATCACTTACACCTGAGCAGCCCCACCGAAGGAAATGAGTTTGCACAGGTGTAAATAAGGGGCTACTTTGGCCTGTAGAACCTTTATTAGTGGCAATGAGCTAACTAGAAAGAACACACTCTGACTTTCAGATTGTAGGCTGAGTTTTCAGGGCTGGCATAGAGAGAAAAAAAAAAGCATTAAAAAACAATGTAGCGTGAGATACACACAAAAAAACCATGTCTTATGTACTAACTACAGCATTCCCTCACAAGGCAGTTCCGCTCTTTAGCAAGTTCTCCCTACAGTACATCCTAGTCCTCTCTGGTAGGGTGGAAGAACAGGAACTCTATAACAATTCCACAAACAGAATATATTTAATCCAGAATCTGAGAGACAGTAATGATGGAGTCCCATAACACCATTTTTACAGAGTTACTTTTAAGTATAGAAGAACACTTTAAGAGGAAACTTGTGCCAGAGTAGTCTTTCCCAAATAATAGGTCTCCCTCCACCAGTAAGTCAGGGGAAGGGTCTACACCAGGGCTGGATTAACCCCCTAGCCCTGCCTAGGTGAAGATATACTTCTTCCAGACCAGTGCAGAGGGAAAACAAGCCTACCCCACAGCTGCACCTCCTGTCCTGTTCTGTAGGGATGGTCTCAGCTCCCTGCTGTCCCCACTGTGACCTGGAACACCTAATTGTAGCACTTCCATTTGGCTCAGCCACCCGCATTGTAGCTGGGCCAAATCTGAGTGATGCTCAGGGTTGCAGGTGCTGCACATGTGTAGTGGTGAGTCACGTGAGCAAAAAGTTTGGGAACTACTGTACTAGAGTCCACCTGTTTTCAAGCTGTTTTTTTAAAAAAATTTTTATAACATTGAGTGTTTTATTTAGCTATAAATTGTGGGCTTGAACCTCCAGCACCTTGTCAAAGTGGACCAAAATGCTATTGTAATTTTGATACCATTTTCACTTGCTTTATATTCACTTTGCACAGCTGTACGTGATAATACAATGCAATGCAATGGAGAATCAGATCTTATGCCCATAATGCCTTTTTAATAAACATTTTTTGATTTACTGTCTTAGAGCAGTATTCATACACATCTCCTTCTTTGATATCTAGAACTGGAGCATTTAGAGTTAGTGGGGCCCTGTGTTCAGCTTCATTTTCAGCCCCACTTGGGACCCAGCCAAGAAAAGAAAGAATGTTCTTTTTCTTTTTTTCTCCATCCTCCTCCTGTATTTTATAAGTAAATGAAAATAAAGTGAGGTACCTTGATTGGGGCAGGGAGTTGGAGTGCAGGAGAGGATGTGGGAGGGGCAGACTCTGGGCTAGTCAGTGGGTTGGGGTGTGGGAAGAAAGGTGAGGGGGCAGGCTCTGAGCTGGGGTGGTGGGTTGGAAGTTTGGGTGTGGTGTGCAGGCTCTGGGCTGGAGCAGAGAGTTGGGGAGCAGGGGGACAGCTCCTAAAGCAACTGGCAGAACCACTCCTCCAGCAGCAGCTCCTGGGGAGCAGGGAATCTCCACACACTACCGCCTGCAGGCACCACCCCCACAACTCCCACTGGCTGCGGTTCCTGGCCAATGGAAGTAGTGGAGCCAGTGCTTGGGGCAGGGGCAGTACGTGAAGCAGCATGGAGGGAGCTGCCTTAGCCCTGCAGCTGGCACGTCTCTGCGCACCCCTTGAGGGGGAAGGGAGCAGCGGATCTCCATGTGCTGCCCTGTATGGGAGCAGCCATGGTATGCAGGCAGCATGCCTGCCTGAGCCCTGCTGTGCTGCCAGCTGGGACTTGGTGGTAGGTTGTCAGATATTTGTCCTGCATTTTGGGGGGGCCCTGTCATTGGGGGCACAGTGCCACCGTACAGTTTGTTTCATGGTACAATTCTAGCAGGAGAGGATTTATCTTTCAAGATTGCATCCAAATATTTTTACATTTAAGTCTGCAACTGACAAATTGCAACCTGTACAGAAAGCAGGAGTCTTTAGCATTAGCTTGTAGTTTGAAATCTGGCAAAGTCCCAGTAGCACATGATCTGCTGGAAATGAAATGGTGCCAGCTCTGATAAGTATTTACTGTATAAAATTAAACCGCATTACAGGGAGTAGTGCTGTTGCTGACATCCCTTTATGTCATAGTAGTGGCATCAAAGATAGCAAACATAGCTGGCAGGCAAAGGCATTAGTGAAATGATGTACTTTATGCCTGGAATGTTAGTTTGAAAGACTTCATAACAAGTATAGCTGCATTTTAATTCACTTCACCAGCATGAAATATGTTAGCAACTTTATAGGTTTGTACACCACAAAAACAAATGTCACTTTCAAAATACCTGCTTTGAAAACGCTTTGAGTAGAAGTGGCTGGTTGGCAAGTCCATCTACATCAGAACAAATATCAAGTGTTATGTAAAAGAACTATGTTCACAGAAAGAATGCCCATTTCATTATCTTGTAAAGCAGACTCTACTTGGACACTGGATGGAGATTAGCAGGATACACCATTCTGGGTCATGCCACATTCACATTTATACCCCTGAAAAATCACCACAGGAATCAGATAAACCAATGAGATTCAAGTAACAATCCATTCAATCCTGCCCTTCCTCAATAGTCAAACCCAAATCACATTGTGAAGCGTGGTTAATCTGTTTCCCAGCTTTACACTCCGATGCCAAGATCTGGCCTTCTTGAGCAGTACACTAAGGCTTCCTTGTTAGTGGTGCCCTGGACAGGTCTGGTGCAGCAGTGGCTATCTGGGGACTGGTTGATTAGGTCACTCCTCTGCTCAAGGCAGACTGTGAAGGGAGAGACTAGCTGGGGGCAAAGCTGCCCTTCCTCCACAACTCGTTACTGTCATCTTGCAAATGAAACCACGGTTGTGTTACCAGGCTCATTCCCATGGTTGCTTCCATCACATGACTGGCCTAGGAGCAGCCATGCACAGGTAGTGGGAGCATCTGACGATGTAGTGCTTTTATATCATGTTTCACTGGTTCATTGTGTTATTACTCTGTATCCAGTCAAGAGAGTTGTATGGATAGAAATCTGTCAGACCTGGTCTTAGTCTGTCCTCCTGGCATAGAAAATGGTTTTATGTGTCTTGCTCACATCACTGACATTAGCGGTTGATTGAGGGTATGTCTTCACTACCCACCAGCTTGGCGGGTAGCGATCAACTATCGGGGATCAGTTTATCACGTCTCATTTAGACATGATAAATCAATCCCCAAAGGTACTCCCCGTGGACTCTGGAACTCCAGCTCACCAAGAGGTGCAAGCGGAGTCGATGGGGGAGTCCGCTGCCTCCATGACACCAGGTAAATCGACCTAAGATGTGCCGACTTCAGCTACATTATTCACATAGCTGAGGTTGCATATCTGAGGTCGACCTCCCCCGCTAGTGTAGACTAGGCCAAAGAGTAGTTGCATTTTGTTAAGTCACCTCTGACTCTTAGGGCTTGTCTTCACTAGAGCTGGGAGAGATTGATCTTATGGCGATCGATTTATCGCGTGTCATCAAGACACGATAAATTGATCACCAGCGGCACCCCCGTCGACTCCATAACTCCAGCTCACCAAAAGGTGCAAGCTGGAGTCGACAGGGGAGCGCGCCACCGACCGCGTGAAGATGGCAGGTAAGTTGGGTGTAGATACGCCGATTTCAGCTACGTTTTTAACGTAGCTGAAATTGCATATCTACAGTCGATCCCCCGCCCTAGAGAGGACCAGCCCTATGTAATTACTTTTCTAAGCACCACCACCATAGCTGATAAACCAGTCAGTCAATCTCCTTTATCCCAGGAGCATCAGTAATTTTAAATATTAAACATAGCATTGTATTAAATGTCATAACTATAGAAACATTACTCATAGTATGAAAGGTAAAGCTATGTCATTTCTTCCTTTAAACAAGTGTCATTTACTATGCTCTATGTCAGGGGTCGGCAACCTATGGCACGAGTGCTAAAGACAGCACGCGAGCCGATTTTTAATGGCACGCTGCTGCCTGCTGGGTCCCGGCCACCAGTAGCAGTATGTCATTAAAAATCCTGCCCGGCCCACTTTTCTCCACCTTCCTCCATTCTCTGCCCTCCCTCCACGGGATTCCCCTCCACTCACTGCTCTCTCCTGTTGGCAGGGCCGGCTCCAGGCTCCTAATTCAAGATGTGTTCAGCGCTACCCCTGCCCCCGCAGTGCCACCTCCCCCGCTGGAGGGACCTGGAGAGCGGCAGGGCAGGAGGGGCCAGGAAGGAGCCGCCTGGGAGCAGAGCAGGGCGCGTTCAGCTGCCCGGCTTGCTCCACACCCGCTGGCGGCCGGAGTTGCGCTCCAGGGGCTGGGGGCAAGGCGCAGCGCCCCAGGATGGGAGATGTGCGCTGACCGTGGCTCTGCTTCCTGCTCCTGGCAGTGGTCACTCTCTGGGTCCTCCTGTATGAGCATGACCAAGAAACAAAGGCTCCCCTGAAGCCCAGGTTAAGCGGCAGCAACAGCCCGAGGGCGGGGGGTGTGTGTGGTTGGAGCCAGTGTCCTGCGGTAGACAGCAACACAACACATGCTCTGTGGTGGGGCCGGGGCAGCCGACTTGCACACAGAGAGAAGGACGGTCAGACAGACAGACACACACACACACTCACAAAGCAAAGAATACACATGCAGCAAAGGACTGAAAGACAGACAGACACACACATGGAATGAAGAACAGACAGTGAAGGACAGACAGAGCAAAGAACACACACACGGAGTGATGGGAGGATAGATAGATACATATAGTGAGGGACAGACACACACGGTGAAGGACAAATGGACACACAGAGCAAAGAACAGACACAGGGAGCGAACGATGGACAAACACACAGAGATGGACAGACACAGAGCAAAGGACAGACATGGAGACAACAGATTGGAAAACACCACCCATCCCTAGGGCATGAGGCAGCAGCAAAGCGCAGGAGAGAAGAGGGGCATTTTAATCTGGGCAGCAAGGGGCTGGGAGTAAAAAAAGACAGGGAATGTTAAGTGCATAGGGATAAGCCAGGTTTCTGGCTGCCCTTAGCTTTTTGTCAAGCCTAGGGATGGTTTGGCCAAGGGCAGTGTAAGGTGCTATGCAGAGGTCTCTCTCTGGACCCAAACCTGCGGGAGCCAGCGGATGAAACTCCAGACTGGCAGCAGGCTGAGCTGCTCAGCCCATTGCAGGTCTGGGATCTCGGCCACCAGCTCCGCCTAGCCCACTGCTGGCTGAGGTGAACGGTGTAAGATCAGCATTTTAATTTAATTTTAAATGAAACTTCTTAAACATTTTGAAAACCTTGTTTACTTTACATACACCAATAGTTTAGTTATATAATATATAGACAGAGTGAGAGAGACACCCTCTAAAAAACATTAAAATGTATTACCGGCACACGAAACCTTAGATTAAAGTGAATACATGAAAACTCAGCACACCACTTCTAAAAGATTGCCAATCCCTGCTCTATGTTATGGTTAAAGGAAAAGAAAATAGCACATCTCACTCCTTTCTCTTTTGGGGAAACTCTAAAAGCCAGTGTTTTCTGTTACTGCTCAGATCCAGAAGCATCAAACAATGGACTTTAGAAAGTCATGAATTTTTTGGGTTGGTACTGGAGCCCTTATTTAGGCTTAGCAAGGGAAAACTCCCATTGAAGACAAAGGTGGTTCATCTAAAAAGGACAGAACAAAGACCCCAGGACCTGACCCCTCCTTAAGTCTTATGAGGATGATTTTTTTAAAAAAAATGATGAGACCTAATTCTCCTCACACAGGTTTTATGCCAATGTAACTTTACTTCCCTCAGTGGAGTTGCTCCTGATTCTTCCCAGGCTGAGAGAGAAGAGAACCTGACCTGATGTTTCTAATTAGCTGAAATTGTATTATATTCTGTTCCTCCACTAACCACAAGCATTGTCAACCAGCAATGTGAACCAAGGATTTCAAAAATCTAAATACATATAGCAGCTAATTCTTAGCACTACCAAGTAGGTACTCTCAAAACTATTGGCTTTAATGAAGGTAATATTGAGCCAATTTTAAAAGCCATGAATATACTGCATAAAATACAGGATTCATTAAATTCTCAGCCTGGCTAGTTTAATTTACACTATGATGTTTGATTTCCTGAAGATGCCGTTGCTAAATATCACACATTACATTTGTTTTTGGTATTTTATTATTCCTTATTGTATAAACTTCTCCAGCTTCTTTGACACGGGCTGGGAGGAAGGAGCCAGGATAGAGTGTGGAGGAATGAAATCATATAAAACTGACCTACCTGCCAAGGCTTGGGTCATGACGGGGGTACGTAATTTCCAATATGTCATTTGAAGTGGAAAAATGAATTTCAACCACAATTGACTCATAGCATTAAAGATTATGGCTTTTATTTAGCTACCATGTAAACTGATTGTGTTCATGAGCTCTGTTAATATTACTTATAAACATCATTGATAGAATATTCTGTTTCTGGAGACATATAAAGTGTCCATGCCAACTTAGAAAGGAGTTTAGAAGTAGCCTTTGAAAAAATGACTCTCTCTAGTTCTTTATTTTTAATGCCCTCCAGGACTGTTAAACATTTTTCTAAGCAAGCAAAACTAACAGAGTTGTCATATTAAATATTTTTCTGGGTGAGTGGAGGCTCTGTAGTACTGGGCAGTTAGGAATGCTGCTTGATGCACTCTCTTTACAGTGCTATTCACCTTTATGTATTTCATTTTGAGTCATTAAGGCCATTCCAATTTATGTGACCCGCCAATCTTGCAATATAATTGGTTATCAGCTATGAATACAAACAACTAGACTGAAGCTGACGGATCCTGTGCATTAGCAGCTGTAGAGGAGATTAAATAAGCATAATTGTTAGCCAAACTGGCTGGCAAAGACACAGGGTCTGATCCAACCAGGGTCTGACAGTGGAAGTCAATGGGCGTCTTTCCATTGATTTCACCAGGCTGTGGATCAGGCCCATGAGGGAAGAAGAGAGCCCTTAAGACTACAGATGTTCCTCTGCGCAAATACAATGGAGCAAGGGATTTCTGAATTTTGTAGTGGAAGCCAGGCATGCTTGGGGGAGGGTGGAAGAGGAGGAGGCAGGGGAGGAGGTGCTGGGGGAACAGTGGTTCTGTGCAGTTTGCTGGAGAACTTAAACAGATTTTCAGCAAGGAGCTAGTATTGCTAAATCAGCTCTCTGCTTTACCATCCTGCCCCTCTCATTCACACAGACGACCGAGCCAGTGACAGCACTGCTGCCTCAGGAGCCATACAGCTAGGAGGTTAGTGGACAAGGGAAGAGAGAGGAGAGTTTGAAGGACAGAGGGCTTGACTCTCAGGATCTGTACAGGCACCCCTATTGTCAGTGTATCTGCAAATCCCACTTTATACAAGGGAATGATGGTTAGTGTTTTCTACAACACACATACTGTTGTTTGGGTATGCCGAAAGCAGGACAGGAGACATTTGACATGGGGTTAATCAGGCAGCAACTTTATTACTAGATGCCCGGGGCTACCTGGCAGATAACAGTGTACAGGGCAGGTAACCCCATGTTTATTCCATAGTTACCCGAGGGGCTTTTAACAGTTCCCTCTCTTTTTCCATCCATGTCCCTCCAGCAAAGCCATTGCTGGGACCTTACCATACGTGAGATGAGCCCAATGTTCCCGAAACAACTCTGCTACCCCATATACTATGCCAGGATGTGAAATTACTGTCCCTCCTATGGATCCAAGGAATTTAACCACCTCCATGTTCACACACCTCCTTGCCTTGTCCACCCTTGTCGGGGTTGGGGGGCGACTCTCAGCTCCCCACCAGACCCTGCACTGAAGCATGTCTGACCAATCAAATTAACACCTGGAAAAACACCTTAAGGATCAGCTCCAAGCCCCTCCTTTCTCTGGTACACCACAATTTTATCTGGCGGCTGCTGATGGGCCTGCACAGCATATAGCATTGGTATTAGTTGATCCCATAACATGCCCCTCCTTGCATGTGAGCCGAGTATTGCCTCATCACTCAAGCCCAGCTGCGAACCCTTGGACAACCTGGACAAGTGCCTATGGAGCCAGACGACAGTACTATATCTGCAGATCCACACCATCATCTGCATTGCTGGTTGTCCAATATCTGTAATGAGATTACGACAAATTAAGGCTGTCTTACTGCCTGAGGTTTCGCATACGTTTGGTATGCATCTGAATGCCAATGCCCAATTGCCTGGATTGCCTCTGCTCCCATACCTAGCTGTGTGCTGCCATTGCCAACCCAATTCTGAATGAGTGGGAACCAAATTCATGGGCTGTCAGCCCCAACCTCATCAGCCCGTCTCAACACAGTAACAAATTGATATGCTGGGAGGGGACTCCCATCACCATGGATAAAAAGGGGGCCTTTGCCCTTTGGTCATATAGCCATGTAGAACTTCAAAGCCCGAAGTGGGCAGACCCCAGGCTCACCACCCTGCTGGAGGATCACAGATTCACCCCAGCCCACTTGATCTGTCTTTGGCTGTTGCAAGTATTATGTCATTGAATACTCAGGCCATTGTATATCCCACAGTTGCAAAGCCCTTTCTGTTGAGTTTCTACTGGACCCTGGTACTAGATCACTGATCCTGAAAGCACCAAAAACTACTGTCGAGAATGCAGCCCTGAATATAGCCATGTAATACCCTGCATCTGAAAGTGTTTCTGGCTGGCCCATGTGATACGTGATGGGGTTGGTTTTTTGGTAAAGCCTCAGAGAAACCACTAGTGCCCACAATCCCCACCTTTGCCACATCATTTTGGTATGGGACCCTGAACCACCTCCTTAAAATGCTGTTGAGTTGTCACTCAAAGTCAAGTGCACTCCTCTAGCAGGTGGCTTGCAGATGATATGCTTACAGCTGTAGATTAGACAAATGATTACCCTTCGCTCTCAGGTGGCTGTTTCTAGTCAGGGAAATTTGATTATGACAAACACTTGATTTTCTATATGGCTTAAAATGCACCTCTACTTACATAAAAGTTCATGATCACTCTTCAACAACACTGTGATGAAAACCAAGTGCACAAATCGATGAGAAAGAGCTAATGGGTTTTCAATCTTGAGTTTACTTTTTCAGCCTCATATTGATTATGTTAGGCACTAGTAAAGTGTTAAAGAAACTTTCCAGTCTACATATCAAGAAGTGTGCGTAAAGATGGTCACAGCAAGGTTAAACATTGTGGGTATAATAGCAGTCTTGCCAGAAAAAAAACAAACAAAAATGTTTTTCTTAGCAGAGGGATGGCGTAGCTCTTTCCCACAGTCAGAGAGAGAGAGAGAGAATGTTTGTTGATTGAATACAAAATGCCCCTTTAGAGAGATCTAAAGCATATCATCTTCCTTCCTCCCTCATGATTTTATAGTTTTTAATTTAACTCCACACTCCTGTCCTCACTTGTTTCCAGAGGAATTATAAAACCATGATTTTGGTTGTTTTTGCCCTGATCTTCTTGTACTAACTCATCACTTTGTACTGTCTGTGCATTGCCCGAAAGGAGAAGAATCAATGTATAGAAATAGCTTCTCACCACAATGAATTTATCTTGGCTGGAGCAGGAGCAGGCCTGCAAATCTGAGTCTTTTATTGAAAAGCTGGAGTGAACTAAAGAAAATAAAACAAGGATACTTGAATATCTTGACTTTTTTATGCTTAGCAACATGGGAAAGAAAGCTCTCTCTGTTATAGCCTCTAAATTACAAGAATAATTAGAGTCTGTGTCTTTCCAGCTGCCTCTTTCCAGCTAATGTCTTCTGAAAATCACAACCCTATTTTACACTAAATGGCTCAGATGTCCCCTGATGTAATTCTATATAGTGCATGCATATACCACAACATTTACGGTGATGTATCTGAGAATTAGGCTCCTGGACTTAATTTTATTTTTTTCTAAATATTGCGTAGCATAGATAATCCATGTTTTAATTTATTATAAAAGTTTTATGCTGGAAATATAAACTATTTATTTATGTAATACTGACTGTTGTTGTCATAAGTCCCTTCCATATAAGAATCAGCTTCTACAACTTTTTTTTTCATAGAAATATTTTTCCCTATTCACATGAATAGTCTCATTTATCTTAATGCAACTACTCCCATAAGAGAAGATTTGTTGGACTGGGAACTTCACCACGAGGAGTCATGTTTTTCAGAGATAGGAAAACTGCTTTCTATAAAACACATTTAACTTGAGATTAAGCTATGAAACCATCATCCCATTTGTCTTGGGACATCAGGAGACACAAAAATAGCAGTTTCAGAGGTGGAAGTTCTATTGTTACTGCACTGAAGGATAATTTTTGTGATCTGTAAATCTTGTTTAGAGAGTAACAAATGACTTGCTATTAGATTTTGTGTGTCTCTCTCTCTCTCTATATATATATACACACACACTATATAGAGAATAAAAGAACAACCAACAACAAACACGTCCCATAACTAATTTAGCTTTAGATAATCATCACAGAGAGTCAACTTAATATCAAACATGCTTACAGATTTTTTACGTCAAGCAGTATTGCTCAATCACAACAAACTAATGAATGTTAAACACAAACTTATTTTTGATTTAAGCAAAACGTGTCCTGACACATTCTGGAGGCGGATAAAAGCTATAGTTCAAAGGAATGCATAAATAAGAAGTGACCACATTGCTTTTGTGTGTGTTTAGTCCAGTAATTATTATAAAAATCTTTGAAGTCGATATTTAATTTTTGTTTATATAACAGAGGTTACTTTTAAATACAGGCTCAGATCACTCCCTTTTATGGATCTAGAGAGCAAAATTCCACAAAGGATCCTCTTACCAAATTCTCCCCCCAGCCCCTCAACTCATTTCCAAGAGCAGGGGAAAATTTGTCTCCTCTGTCCTTGCCTTTCCCCTAATGAGTCATGTTCTGCCTATAGAACCAGTGGAGCTGTATGCTCAGACCCTATGCCTCTGCCCTAGGACTATTGCCCCGGCCTCTCCCAGAGCTTAGCTCCAGTGGGACTCCTCTACCGGGGCCTCCCATGCCCGCAGCTCTCTTTCTCCAGAGCTCTTCTTAAGTGGGCGTTCTGCCTCAAAGTATTTCACACCAGTGGTAAAGCAGCCTGGAACTGTGTTCCTAGTCATAGTGGTCTGCATAGGCTGGGCAAGTGGAGGATTGACGAGGCTTCCCGGACTTGCCTCTTCCCAGCCAAGATAGCTCCTCACCACAATGAATTTATTTCTATACACAGATTCTTCTCCTTTCAGGCAGTGTACAGACAGTACTAAGGGATGATTTAGTACACCAAGATCAGGAGAAAAACAGCCAGTTAACTGAACTCCTTTGTCTCAAGGTCCAAGCTTCTTTTAGTAAATGACCATGAAAGCTCAGGCACAGCCACACATTTTCCTTCTCTACTGCAGAAGATCATCATCTAATTTTTATTGGAATTAAAGCAATGCCCATTCCTGGCTCTTCCAGGTGGAAGCTAAAGCAAATGTTTTAAGGAAACACAAATAGTTAGGAGTGCTTAACTATTCCAGATTTTTCTTAACCAGACATAACTCCTTGTTCACCTTTCAGCTATTTATTTTATTTTAACTTGTGTTTTAACAAAAAAAATCTTCATTTTCTGTTTCAGTATACATCATTATGCATTAACAATAACTGAAAAAAAACCCCAAAGAACATTAGAAAAGTCTCCTTCATCCCACTACAGAAAAAGGTTATAAGCACAGCTCCTGTCATCAATTCCTTCTCTTAAATCTTAACTAGATATGGCATGATTCAAGACCCTCTTAAGTCAAGGAAAAACTTCAGTTGCCTTTGGATCTGACCCACAGAGCTAAGCTGTGCCTGGCAAGTGTTGGTCTCAGTAGGAGTGATGCATAGTCTCATGCTATTGGCGGGGAAGAGGGGAAGAAGAGGAAGGGGAGAGAAATTCAGGGAAGGATTTTGCCTCTGAAATCCCTCCCTAACTCCACACGCTGCTGAGATGCTGGGTCAGCCCCATCCATCCTTTCCACCTGCCCAAAGAGGGTCAAACTGGTAAACAACTCTCCACAGATGGAGTCCAGACAACTCACCTTGCCAGTCTGAGTAAAGGGTTCACACTCTGGGCCAAAGAATAGAAGGTGGCCATATCAATATCTGCTTTCTGTGATAGAAGACTATCAGTTGTGACTCATGTCATCCTTGTTATTTGGGTCAGTTCAGTCCCATATTGTCAGACTTCTGATGTAAATCAGATAATTTCATGGACTGAAGTGGAATTAACCTGCTTATGTCATCAGTGAATTTGGCCCCTAATGCTCCTTAGGATACAGTCTCTTCCTCCTCAAAAAGCAACAATAATAAATCCCCTTTAGATTGTTATTTGCTATCCTTTTCTTAATAGTGTATCTGCAGTTATTGCTACTTTTTAATTTACTAATGTTTATATAATGCATTATATAATTTTACTAGGGCTGTCAATCACAGTTAACTCACACAACTCAAAAAATGAATCATGATTAATCACACTTATAACAATAGAATACCAACTGAAATTAAATTTTTGGATGTTTTTCTACATTTTCAATTTTGATTTCAATTACAATAGAATAAAGTGCAGAGTGCATACTTTATATAATTTTTATTACAAATATATGCACTGTAAAAGTGATAAAAATAGGATTTTTCAATTTACCTCATACAAGTGCAATCTCTTTATTGTGAAAGTGTAACTTACAAATGCAGATTTTTTTTTAGTTACATAACTGCACTCAAACAAAACATGTAACACTTTAGAGCCTACAAGTCCACTCAGTCCTATTTTTTATTCTGCCAATTGCTAAGACAAACAAGTTTGTTTGCACTGACAGGAGATACTGCTGCCTGCTTCTAATTTACATCACCAGAAAGTGAGAGCGGGTGTTCACATGGCACGTCATCACTCACATCTTAACTGGGGCTGGAAGGCTCACGGTGAACATTTGTGTCTATGTATCTCAGAAGAGATCCTTCCTGCTTAGATAGAAAAGCTCTCTCTCTTTTTCTAAATGCTGCCCCAGAGGGGCATTTTCTTCTTTCTCTCATGACTGCTGTTTTGTGCCAGCTATAGTGGCTCTCACTCTATTGAAGGGGACAAATAAGCAGGCTGGTAGCAGGGCCTGAGTGACGATATCCTTGTCTTAAGGGCCTGACTCCTACTACTTCAGTTGACTGCCTGTTCTCCTCAAGTGGGTTCAGGGAAGAAGCAGGAAGCTCCCTGAGAAGTTGGTGTTAATTAGTCCAGGCTCCTGGGGGTGCTAGAGAGGTACATAAGAGTCTTCTTCTCCTCTCTCCCTGCAACTCCTGCTGCTTTCTGTTATTCCCTCTCACCTTTTCTTCTGCCTGCTAGGTCTCGTGCCCTCCTTCCTCCAGCACAGCACTCCACCATCTCTGTACATCTAGATCAGAAAGAATACATATGCACCAGCAGCAAACACAATTTTCTAACTCTGGGTCCTAGTGGCAGGCCACTCCCCCCATCTGCTGCCTCAGTTCACCTCATGGTAAGGCTAACCCTGCTACAGTACTTGTATGAGGTTGTTGTAGGGCAGCGACTCACCCCTACGGCGCCTCCCACTGGTTGTCCAGGAAATTAGCTCATCCCAGCGTCCAGAGCGCCCTCTGCAGGCCATAGTCCTGCTTGCTTCTGGCCCGTGTCACTCCCTGGACCCCGGTGCCCTTTTCCCTGGGGTGCTGCACCCCTGCAGTAATCCCACAATGTAGCCCTGGGTCCCCCATCTCCCTGGGGAACCCTCACCCACTATCCCCACCTTGCCTCAGTCCAGGCAACTGCCAGTCACCATTTGCCCCTGTTCTCTGGGGCAGACTGCAGTATCATTGTCATTCATCATTAGCAAGGAGGATTTGGCCTACTGCTTCTGCCTCTAGAGCCATGGGCTGCCCCCTGCAACCCCAGTACCTTTTTTCGGGCTGTCCCCTAGGCCCTGCAGCCTGGGGGTTTCCAGGCCACGGCTTCCCCAGCTCCTCTTGCCTTACCCCAGTCCTGCACCACTCTAAGTACCTACTCAAGCTTCCCAGCAGCCTGGCCTGTCTATCTCTGCAGACAGGAGACGACTCCCTCTACTCCTGGCTTCCCTGCCTTTATATAGCCAGCTGGGTCTGTTTGGAGCTAGGCTGATTGGGATGCAGGCTCAGCTGGGGGCCACGCGCCAATCTACTCAGCCTGGGAGCAGCTTGCCCCCAGCCACCCCCGGAATTAGTTGAGCCCAGGTTCAGCGCCCCTCCCGCTTGGCTGGGGGAGGGGCTTTAGAAGTGGGCGGGCTTGTGCCCGCCCACATCCTGGGAATTCAATATTGCCCCCAGCCACAGCCCTTTGCAGGGCTTTTTAAACCCTTTTCCACTGGAGTGGGGCAGTCACCCAACTACAGAGGTGAACTGAAAAATACTTTATATTTTTTTATTACAAATATTTGCACTGTAGAAAACAAAAGTGAACACTATATACCTTGTATTCTATGTTATAACTGAAAATATTGAAAATAAATAGTATTCTTTTGTTTAATATCATGCAGTTAACTTTTTTAATCATGCAGCAGCCTTACATTTAACCTATTTGATATTTTACATTTTTTTTGCAAAGTGCATTTGACTTCAACTTAATTCACTCCACCCTATAGCAAAAATGTTTTTTTATTTATGCCCATTTTACTATAGTTTTAGTCACCATGGTTGACAAGTTTCCTCTAGAGGTTATTGTTTGTTTTCTACAACATGGCAAAAATAATTTGAAGCACAAAGGCATCATCATTAGTTGAGATTCCTTCAGAGCTGGGAGACTGAAAACCATGCAATTAACTTAATACTTTCAGTGATTACCTGACATATCTGAAGTGATTTTTGTTCCTATTGTGGCAGCAGCATTATTCATTTAGTTTTAATTATACAGGGATGACAAATAGCTTTTCCATTTTGAAAGATTCTACTGTTCTAAATGAGATTTCCTGCACTTCTTGTGCTGGCAACAGTTCTCAAAGCAGAATAAATATTTCAAGAGACACTGGTGCCCAGCATCATTGATGCACCTGGTGCCTTGCAGACAAGGTTTATCTCTGTTATGAAAAACATGCATTGCTGAAAGCAGAGTGTCAGTCATAGGGACAGCTGAAAACTGTTAACTGTAAGCATAGCCAAGGATAAACTGTGTTCAGCACCTCCCTCGGCCTCTGAATGGTTTGTATTTAGTTAAAACATGTTCAGTGCTGGTACAATTGCACCTACTTATTACACCTGTCTTCAGCAACAGGTAACTTTCCATAGTGACACACAAGACATGATCTCTGCTCCCTCAAGACGTGAAGAGGTCGTGAATAGTTATTTTACCCCAGTGGACTTCTTTGCTGTTAGCTCCCTTTTTTTGTGAATTTTGGTTTGAAGTATTCATATTTACAATTGTATGCACAATGTTTATTACACCATCTAGCTGA
This sequence comes from Dermatemys mawii, assembly GCA_007922305.1. Taxonomy (NCBI): domain Eukaryota; kingdom Metazoa; phylum Chordata; order Testudines; family Dermatemydidae; genus Dermatemys; species Dermatemys mawii. The sequence continues at coordinate 20,970,180 of ML677363.1, read as the reverse complement.
TCTCTCTTTGTATGTAATACTGTAAGGTTGATACACCTAAAATATCTATGTTGTTGTTTTAAAATTAATCAATACCAATATAGTGATTTGTTATTTAGTACATGCAGGAAATTTAGACAAAAATAGATAGCGTAACAAAATAGGAGAACACCAGTGTGGATTGAAATTGCAACCTTCTGCCTCTAAATTCACATTCCTTTCACAGCCAACTGCAAATCAGCTTCCAGAATCATGTGTAGGAGATAGTTGGAAGCCACTGCTTCCAAGAGGAAGTCAAACAATGGAATGATTATATTCAGGTCATTTGGCACAAGCTGGTTCATTGGCTGTGTCTGTGGTTCACAGCAATGGAAGTGCCTCTGGGGTGGTCTTAGGATCAGGCTGCTTTGAGCCTTATTGAATGAGTTTGTCTTTTCTGGGAACAGTTTCCCTTTCATTCACTTACTGCAAGTTCAGAGACGTTTTCAGTACATACTGTGCTCTGCTAAAGAAAAATCCTGCAACATAGCCACTGTCCCATCTAATAGTGTAAAGTTAATGTTCTCAGTGAGCAAACAGAGCATCTTTTCTTCACAAGTCTATCCATTGACCTCACTGATCTTGGCTATTCTGCTTTCTGAGTCACTTCTATGCAGTTTGTCCCTTCTCAATATGGAGCATCCCTACCAAAAAATGCACAATTTTCTCTTTATCCATGGGTCAAATTGCAGAATGTTTCAACACAAAATTTAAAGGAGGAGAAATGAAATCGGGATTCCTAGACTCTTGCATCAGACTTATTGACACACATACTGTGGATTTGATTGTAGAACATGAGAGGCAGTAAATCTCAATTTGAGAAGCGAGAGGCTGTAAATCTTGCATTTGACACATTAAGAATTTGGACATGATGAAATTGTTGTTGGTCAACTCCTAGTACCGACGTACTGAAGGTAACTTTATTTAAAATGGCACTTAGTGAGATTTAAAGAAACACCTGCCCATCCCATGATTTAAAAAAAGACAGTATAGATCATTGAATCTTCAAACACTCCAAATTTCAAGACAGACAGACAACTAATCATAACTGCCTTCTATCTCCCATACAATTAGGAAGTTAATACATTTTCCATTGTACACACTTCTCTGGTGTTTCGAGGACATACAATTGCACCGTGTTTAATTTAGACAGTTTTATATGTCCAAAGTAACATTTTTATAACACTTATAATTGTAATTATTCTATATACAAATTTTAATTATGAAATAAAAAAAGTTACAGTACCCCGAGTGCTTCCTAAATTAGAGAGATTTGATAGTTAAATAGCCGTCTTATAATGTGGAAGGACTTGTGGTTATGGCAAGGACTTGTGGTTATGTTTATCAGGAGATGTAGGTTCAGTTCCTAACTCTACCACTGACTTCCTGTGTGGCCTGGATCATGTCGCTTAGGACTTGATGTTACCAGATGCTCATTTTTAATCAGGAGTCTCCAGTTTTTTTAAAAAAAGTTATCCCTTAAGCCGTTTTTCCAAAGATCAGTAGGGTGATTCATAAAAATATGCAATACACAAAGCACTGAGAAACACAAGGCATTCCTGTAAAATAACATACTTGCATAAATCCACAGCTATGGGTAGGAGTTCACAGTTCAGGGAGGGAATAGTACAATGGAGGTTCTATTACCAGCCAAACCCTGGTGAAGCTACTCTGAATTACTTCAGCTGACAGTAACCCCAAGAGGTCAATATGATAAATCACAAAAATGCCCAGCTGCAATCTTTCCTGGCCTTGTCCTCAGACTAGATATCATTGGCCTAAGGGCCATATTATGCTTACTGTAGATCATTGAATTTTGCTTCTTGACTGGGGTGATCCACTAACTTTTTGGCTGCTTTGTGCCACCGGTGTGGTGCAAAGGAGCTGCACACTTGTACATGGGCATCTCTGCTTTGAAAAAAGCATATAAGAGCCATCCAGCACTATGGGAACAGAAGGATGTGAATACCATAGGAGAAACCCCAATACAAAAATATAATTAAATGATCATTGATGACTGTTGAAGCAAACCAAGAAAAAAATTCCAATTTAAAATAATTAACTTCACCAGTTGCAACAGGATTAATTTTGTCAGGGTTACCTGCTCAAGTCAATATCCAGAGCAGTGGTGGACAATCTGTGACCCATCAGTTTGTTTACATTGACAACGAAGACGGAAGACAGTAACAGAACACACTATTGTTTGACACTTGTTTCACTTTTCACCAAAAAGCTTAGTAGTAATCAAACAACTAACATAGTGAATCTCAGTGAAAATGAGATAAGATCTGAGGCTAAAATAGGGAAACAACAAGTTAAGAATTACTTAGCCATGGTCTACACTGGGGTGGGGGTGGGGGGAAGAGGGATTGGCCTAAAATACAGAACTTCAGCTACGCAAATAGTGTAGCTGAGGTCGACATATTTAGGTTGACTTACTGCGGCATCTTCACAGCACTGAGTCAACTGCTGCCGCTCCACCATTGACTCTGCCTGCGCCTCTCGCGGCAGTGGAGTACCAATGTCGATCGGAGGCTGCTTGGGGATCGATTTAAGTATCTAGTCTAGACACGATAATAAATCAATCCCCAGTAGATTAATCACTGCCCATCGATCTGGCGGGTAATGTAGACCTGGCTTTAGACAAATAAGTTGCTTTCAAGTCTGCAGGGCCTGATGAAATACAGCCTAGAATACATAATGAACTGGTTAGTGATTATCTTTGAGAACCTGAAGAGGATGGGAGGGAAGACAACAAATATAGTACCTATAGATAAGAAGAGGAATAAGGGCAACCCAGAGAATTATAGACCAGTCAGCTTAACTCCGGTATCCAGAAAGATAATGGAGCAAATAATCAAACACTTTATTTGTGAGCACCTAGTAGATTATAAGGTGATAAGTGAGAACCAATCATGTCAAACCAACCCAATAGCTTTCTTTAATAGGGAAACAAGCCTTGTGACAGAGGGGTCGCTGTAGATGTGATATATCTCAGCTTTAGAAAGGCTCTGATACAGTCTCTCATAAGTAAACTAGGGAAATATAGCCTATGCAAATCTCCTATAAAGTGGGTGTATAACTTGTTGGAAAACCATACTCAGAATAGTTATCAGTGGCTCACAATTAAGCTGGAAGGGGATACTGAGTCAGGTCCTGCAGGGATCGGTTATGGGTCCAGTTCTATTCAATATCTTCAGAAATAGTTTGGATAATAGCGTAGAGAGCACACTAATAAAGTCTGTGGACATGAAGCTGGGAGGGGTTGAAAGTGCTTTGGAAGACAGGATTAGAATTCAAAGTAAGCTTGACAAGGTGGAGAAATGGTCTGAATAAAATAGGGTAAAATTAAATAAAGACAAATTTAAAATACTCCGCTTAGGAAGGAATAATCACTTGCACAAATACAAAGTGGAAAATGACTGCCTAGGAAGGAGCACTGCGGAAAAGGATGCGAGGGTTATAGCAAATCAAACTAAAAGACGAGTCAATAATGTAATCCTGTTGCCAAAAAAGCAAACATTCTGGAATGCATTAGCAGGAATATTGTAAGCAAGACCATTCTTTTCACTGTACTCAGCACTGATAAGGCCTGTGCTGGAGTACTGTGTCCAGTTCTGGGCACACCACATCAGGAAAGGTGTGGACAAATTTGTTGCTCTCCTCTGGACTGCTCCCAAGATGATTAAAGGTCTAGAAAATGACCTACATGAAATTAAACAATTTTTTTTTTTTTTAGTCTGGAGAAGCGAAGACAGGGATGGGGGGAATATGATAATAGTCTTCAAGTACATAAGACATTGTTATAAAGAGGAAAGTGATAAATTATTCTCCTTAAACACTTTACAAGCTAGTAGTGTGAGATTCAGTATAATAGGCCAATGAGTGAACATACTAATTTGAATCTAAGGTTCTTGATACCATTTAGCAAGCTGAGGCCAGTGCCAATATCCATGCTAATGGATTTTATGCTGATGTTAAAAGAGCTGTGGAGTCTTTGGGCGGGGGGGGGGGGGGAGTGTGACTGTGTCCCCTTTAAGTTATCCCATTCACAGGGCACCTGAAGCTCAGAGGGATTTCCATGACCTTCTCTTATGTTGGGGGTAGGAGGGAAAAATATTACACATTATTTAAGTGAAGAAAAAGTTACAAAACCTGCCACTATTAAACTAAATGGAAATGGCAGCAAAGCCTAAATAGTTTCAGGCACTTTAAACAAGTAAATCCCTTGGTAGTAATTTGGCAACTGGTTTTTTTTACACCAACATATCCTACTGAGGGAGTGGGAGCTGCTTTTCAGATATTTATACAAGTGAGCAAATACAGTGTTTTGCAATATAGTTCATCCTGGGTTGTAGCTAGGCTACTGTATTCACTCTTAAGCACAAGCCACTGCAGGCTCCAAGCTACCACAGCCCCCTCTCTGGCAGGTTGCCATGAGCAGAGGAGATAATCAATCAGGCCTGCTAAGGAGAGGGTTAAACCAAGGCACCTGGTAAACATGAAGTAACAATTTCATTTAGGGGATGTGTTAATGTACTACCAAAGATGGAGATGAGATTCTGGCCCACATGTTCTTAAAATGGTCATGTAGGTTAACAAGCCAAGCAAGTGTTAAAGTTAATCAAAGGATATTTTTTGTTACCACGGGCTTTACAGAATTTTGACTGTTGCACAATCTAAACTTGACCACCAACAACATACTGGATGCTCACAAGTTAGAAACTGGAGCGGCTATGTATACCTACAGGTTTTTCAGGCACTGACATGCCTCAAAAGACATACTTGGTAAGGAAGCACATACCTTGAGTAAATGAATCATCTGCCAGCTGAGGTTCATCCAGAACTCACCATGAGTAACTTTGCTGTAAAATGCTCAGGAGCCTGATTCAAACAAAGCAAAGCAAGGGATGGCTGAACATAACAGAAAAGGGGGCTAAAAAGAACTAGAGGATTACAAACTTGTTTTCCCTTTCACTTCCTTCTTCCTTGGGGCAACATTTTAGAATTCAGCACTTGATCTACACTAAGACATTCACACAGCAACATCTAGTTTCACTAACTGCACGGTCAGGCCATCATTCAAGGGTCCACAAATTTGCAAAGCCACTAGTTCCCCTCAAAAGACCAGTACAGGGAAAGCTCAGTAGCAGCTACCAAATAGCCACATGCTGATGGCTACAGCATAGGGATACCTGACTGTTCTTCAGACCCAGGGATATATGATTCTATGCATATATAGCCCACTTACTTCGGCTATGTCTTTATTTCTGAGATTTCACCAACAACTCATAATAACAAATGCAAACTATTTAAAATGTGCTCACTCTGTTAGCTATAGACAAGAATGTCTCAAGGGAGATCACCTTCTCTCTGTCCTGATTTTGACTGAAGATAGGCCTCTTATTCTAGGTTTCCTTAATGGGCTCATTAAGGCAATGGAGTACATCTGCCTTGAATAGCTGGCTGACTGACAAGCCTCAACTGCCTTCCATTAGATCTAGACAAGCTGGAGGGGGAGAATCATCTGCCCACACACACTTCAGGCATTCTAATTATAGGTAAGACCTGGCTAGCACTGGGAGCACTCAGTTTAAATCATTTTAGTTCCCCAAGAACAATAGGTGAATTCAGAAAACACAAGGGATCTGTACACCCTGCTGTAGGGCCTGGTCAGGTGGTCAGCCTGTAGCCTTTAATAAGAACGACAAGTGGTTTTTTTAAATTGTTGAATGTGGACAGAGTGTTTCTGGGATGATCGGATTCCCCACACTAAGTCAGGAAGCTTATACAACTTATCACAGAGAATTTTTTTTCTCAGTTATGCATTTTGTTTTCAAAGGTTCTTGTCCCTTCATAGACTTCCTGTGTGTGCTTTACACTTGCAAGAGCCTATGAACAAGGCAGAGTAGAACTTCCTGACTGAACTTCCTCAGGGCAGCCTTAATGTTAGTCTGTTCAGGTGGTAGTCTTAAGGCCTTGATACACTCTTTAATTCAGGACTATCTTTGAAACTATGTAGCAGTCATCAATCTCTCTCTCACTCCAAAACAAGAGTCTCCATCATGTACTCACTCTGGACAAAGGAATCATAGGTATCCGAGACTGAAAAGACATTTATTTATCTAGTCTATCTTCTGCCAGTGAAAGATTTTCCATTGTCTTCTGATGCTTCGTCCAAACTATCTTTTTAAAGGAATATTTCTCTGGGATGACAATTCTGTTTTTTAGTAAATGGTGAGTGAAATATACTCCCAGCTCCAAGGAGGCCAAAGCAATTTTAATTCCAAACTGACTTCAAAAATAAGGTTTCCAGTATGATAGCTGTAACAGTAGCATGACAAGTGTGATGAATTTCTTTGCTGGGCCTCTGCTTTCATTGGAGTCTGTCCAATTGAGGGGAATCTACCAGACCATCCTTTTTCCATTTAATTTTTCTTACCTAATAACTTGAGTCCATCAGTAGAAATGTGCAATTAATACATCTTACACCAGTTTTCCAAATAACTTTATTACAGAGTTTGACTTTACATATAAAAACTTAATGTATATTCTTTTCACCTACCCATTTCATTATGTACGTTTCTGTAACCAGTCCTTTGAAACCCAAATGAAACACAGATGTAGAGTTAAGACCTTTCTTTTGGGGTAATAAAGTATCAACATTAAAACTTATAACAGTGAAAGTTCCACAAGATGTGGAGGAATAAAATTATTTAACTTGGAGTTGCCCAGTCTGTCTAGTCTAATCTAAGATAATTGGATATACATGATTTTGTCTTAAAAAATCGTAATTCACTATAAGCGTAGAAAGGATTAAGATTAGTAAACTGGGAAAATACAGCATGGTTAATTTTTTAATTAAAAGAATTCACATTTGACTACTAATACACTTTATTGGAACAACTGATATATGCATAAGATCTTGTAACATTATATTTTTGTATGCTTACTTGATGTTTCTTAAGAAACATCTATAGCAGGAGTAGGCAACCTATGACATGGGTGATTTTCAGTGGCACTCTCACTGCCCGGGTCCTAGCCACCGGTCCGAGGGGACTCTGCATTTTAATTTAATTTTAAATGAAACTTCTTAAACATTTTAAAAACCTTATTTACTTTACACACAAGAATAGTTTAGTTATATATTATAGACTTATAGAAAGAGACCTTCTAACAATGTTAAAATGTATTAACTGGCACGTGAAACCTTAAATTAGAGTGAATAAAAGAGGACTCGGCACACCACTTCTGAAAGGTTGCTGACCCCTGATCTATAGTATCACCCTGTTTTAATTAATTTCTATATAGTGGTATTTCATAATGTTTTGCAACATCAGTCAAACTATTTTTTAAAAATGAGAATATTAGACCTGAGCATAATCCCACTGAGATCAAATAGTGTAGTACTTGGACAGTGAAAAGAGTATCAATAGCAAAACCAGGAATAAAGACACGTAGTAAATTGAATGTGACAGAGCAGAGGTGATGCTTCTGGAGATTCATATTTTTAACTATTTTCTCATCTTTACTTTAATAGCAAAGAGATGAAAGAATGTCAGAGAGAGTAGCAAACATCCATGACCTGACCTTGCATGACAGGAACCCTGGAACACCAAATACTGCTGGAAAACTATAGCCTCTAACTAAATATTATGACTATTTGTTTAGGATTTGTATTACCATAGTCTATGATAGGGAGTCTGGGGATCATAATCAAACACCCCATGGTGTCAGAGCTGTGCAAACAAGTAAAAGTAGGACAGTTCCTGCCCCAGGGAGTTTACAAACTAGTTTTATGACAGATGGTTTTATCTTTTTACTCTAAGGATATACTGTTTATTTCTATTGTACTACAGTAAAGATAGGTTGAGCTGGAGCACTAGCTTCATACTGGCATGTATACAGAGTGTGAAACTATTACTGACCCACAAGACAATAAAGTACTGTTACAGTGATAAACAAAAACTAATGCAAATTAGCAAAGTAACAGTACTAAATAATAAAACATCTCAGTAGAACAAACAACAAATTCCAATGCACTTCCACTCAAGTGCACAAGTGCTCCTGGCCAACAAGTACCAGAGGGATGTTCTTTGAAATTCAGGACGCACACAATCTGCTGGTTCACATTGATCTGTTCTGACTTTATGAACTTCAGCAACTTAGTGCAAGTTCTGCACTTTACATCATAAATGGATCAAGATGAATAATCAGGCTTCTCAATTCCATGTGGGAGAGACAGCGTATTTATCATTGGAGCCATTGTCAACCAAGAGACATACCCACCTTCCTGTTGGTACAGGGGAGCATGACTGTTTGGTAACAGAATCCCTCAGCAAATCCTGGAAGGGAAACTAAGAGGGTAAAGAAATGAGAGAACTGTCTTGAGACCATTGGTAACAGGTATGGCAACAGACTGACATGGCAACAGAATAAGTGTAAAAAATAGAGTAGGTTTTTTAAGGTGTTTACTTAGTCGTTAATGCCTTGCAAACAAATACAAAAAGAGATTAAAAGACATAACAGTTATGACAGGAGACTGCACATCAACTTGAAACACATGGACGTAGTCAGTGTTCCAGGCACTGGACCTCAAGCCTTGTAACACATTGTATTTTAGGATGAAACTATCTTCATTTAAAAAGCTCCATTTGGTTCCAAACACAGCAGCCCATTTATACAGCAATACTGGTTACCAAGAACATGCTACCCAAGGGCTGTGACCTCTTCATTGGTTCCCCACTGAATATCATCTCAAATTCAAGGTTTTGTTCCTCATCTTCAATTCCTCCATGAGCCTGATTACTTCCAAGTTACCTGATGGACCATCTCACTGTAGGTGATTGTGACCTCTCATGATAACTAGGTTCCACTGGAACAATGCAAAAGTCAAACTCAAAAGTGAGACTTGTGCATACAGGAGAGAGATTCCTTGGCAACTGACTGTAAACTCCCTTTCAGAGGTGACCATGAGGACCACAAACTTCAGCATCTTCCGAACAAAATGAAACCCCCCATTCTTTGACCAAAAACATTCCCACAAATCCCACCAAAATCATGCTATTAAATAAAACCAACTCCTAAGAGTAAGCAGCAAGGAGAAAGAAAGTTTGTGGGGTTTTCTTGTGTTCATCTTAGTACATTTCCTAAAACTCTCAGATATGATGGTGGTCAGGGCATTTCGGAGACCCTAGATAAGTAAATAATAGGGTCTGATATAAAAGCCTGCTAAAGTGAATGGCAGTCTTTCCAGACCCTTTAAACTGTGTTTGGAACCCTTGCCAGAGAGCGTGGAGAACTAACTGATCACATTGTGCTAGACTCTGCTTCACGCTTCCCTATGTTATGCTGTAAGACAAAAAATACATTAAATATTGCTTCTCCATGGAAGTAATTGCTGTATAAATAGTAACTAGAAACAAATATGTACTGAAACTAATTTATACAAAAGTCTACTATAAATCCAGAAACAATTTAGGTAAAGCAGATTATCCTCCAAACTGCAAATTCAAATGCTGTAAAAAGAATGAAACAGGCTATAAATAAATGTTTGTTATACTCATGAATTGATTAAATAAAACCACTGTAATTTTATGGCACCAATTAAAACTAGCACTATGGTCAGGCTAATGAAAACATGTATTTGCATAATTAAATATAAGGTTAAGGAAACCAGAAAGTAGTATGCAATAATTTCAAGTTTTTTAATACATTTGAATACCCTACATTATTCAGGCTGGGCTGCAGAATGAAGCACTTGAATTTTGTTAAAAAAACCTCAACGTAACCAAGGTTTTACAAAACCCAATATTAACAGAAAAATATGAACAGTATTTTGTTTTGCATTTGAAGATTTCCTTGCTGAATAGGTATAAACACTGTGAGGGAATCCACACTTCCTATGGACTTTTACTTTGCCTTACAATGTAGTATTATTACTTCTGATGCTCTCACCACATTTTTCTTGTAACATGGATGCACTTTGGTCCTGTGTTGTTTAAGACTCAGCCACTGAAACATTATGCATGAGAAATAGAGAGTGAAAGGGACTAGTCAGTTGTCAGCATCCAAACTGGATGAGGTACATGAAGTTCGCTTACATTATTATTTGTTAGTATTACAGTAGGGCTTAAATACTCCAGTCAAATTGGGGTTCCTTGTAGGCATTGTAAAAATACAAAATAAGAGGTAATCCCTGTATGGAAGAGTTACAATCTAATTAGGCATGACAGACAAACACAAACAGACACAACAAATAAGCATCTGTTAAAAGTTGAAAACTTTGTTAATAACTATGTCTCTGCAATTTCCCTTTGTCTCCACCCCATGTTATCCCCTTACCCCCCACACACCTGTCCAGATACTAAACTCTGCTCAGTCAGTCCTTGCTCACTGTACCTTTCTTCTGCTCTTCTCCACCCCCACCCCAAAAGAGATAGATTAATCCTATGTCTGGAAGGGAACAAAAAATAAGCCAATCCAAGAAGTGATGGAAAGCAAGGTCAGCTGATGCTGCCTTCCTTGTGGAAGGAGTGAAGGAAAGGATTCCCCAGTGCTCCAAAGGGCTGAGTATAGAGCCCACATGATAAATGATGAAAAGTAAATTAAAATGTTTAAATTTCTGTAAATTTTAATAATTAAAGTTATTAGCTCAGACAAGGAAATAAATATTTTTAAAATACATTAGGAATCGTTTAAGACCCTAAGAAGCTACAGGTTATTTTGATAGCTGCAGCCCTTTGCAGACACCCTGACTGTGAGACATTAATTTCCTCACATAGGGCCACAGAATGCTAAATTGGGTGTATCACAGCACCCATTTTCCAGGAAAGAATTCCATCAGACAAGAACTCCTTGGACTGAAAAACTATTATGACCCACCTCAAATTGAGCTCAGAAAGGTGAGATGGGCAAAGGAGATGATTTTCAAGTACAGATCAGGTTCAGGTGTGAGAGTACAGCAGGGTTCAGCTGCAGTTCTGATAGCAGCAAAATTTCACAAGTTGTTTGCATAAGAGTTCAGTCCCAAATGTTGGAAGTCCTGTGAGATCTGCTATGTTCGTGGAGATCTGTCATCTTGGGACAAAATCCCAGCTTGGTCACATCCATACATATAGTAGGAAATAGGCTTCTCCCAGGTCTGGTTCAGTTATGGGTTGTCAGGCATCCAGTTTTCAACTGGAATGTCCAGTCGAAAAGGGACCCTGGTGGCTCCAGTCAGCATCACCAACTGAGCGTCTAAAAGTCAGGTTGGTGGCGCAGTGGGGCTAAGGCAGGCTCCCTCTCGGTTTGGGCTCTGCACAGCTCCTGGAAGCTGCCAGCATGTTCCGCTCCTGGGCGCAGGGGCAGCCAGGGGGATTCCTCACTCCAAGCACTGGCTCCGCAGCTCACATTGGCTGGGAACCCCAGCTCTAATTAGAAGTACTTAAGATAACTAGACAACTGAATCAGTGTTGTTAAACTCTATTTGTCTTCAAATACAAACTAATGTTTATTTCATAAGATGTAACACCCAGAAACTAGAAAATGAGGGTACTTGGTCAGCCTGACAAGTACAATCTTCCCTAAACATTTTAAAAACTGTCTTCCCCGATCAGGGATTTAAAAACTGTAATTGTTTCAGCCTTCAATTACAGTGAGTAATGAATGTGCTACAATGCCAGGGCCACAATATCTTAAGAATCTTTAACAAAGAGCCTGAAATATATAACAGATGGAAAGTGAAAATTAGTCTTGGTTGATAGCTCTAGAAAAATGAAGTCTTTTTGACTAATACATATAGGCAACAACAAAATGCATCTAGGTTCCTGGTGGGAAAATCCTTCAGTGTGTGTGCACTATTACGTTGTTCAGTAGTAAGTTAGGCATAATTATTGTATAATTCTACTGTATTGTATGATTTATAATAATAGCTGAGTTTCCGATCTTGCAAGCATTCTTATCTTTTAAACAGCATATGATCATTTAGCAGAGACCAGTTTTTAATGTGTAAAAAAATACATGATTTGTAAAAAATTCTCCTTGGTCATTTTATTGTTACTTCGATCACGTGATAAATAAGAAGCATTATTAATGTTAAGGATGTAACATTATTTCACTTAACAGTGACTACTGTTGATAATCTATTTAGTTGTCTCTATTAACAAAATAATACTCTATAAGTGGTACATATAACTAATTAAAATAAACATAGTTCTGTTACTTCCCCACCATTTCTCAATCCATATTTGTTTCTTCTACCCACCTGCGATATCTTCACTTAAACTAAGGATGCAAATTCATTGAGGCTGGGAGGCTTTTTCCATTCTAAATCTGTAGTATGAAGTCATAAGCAGATTAAAGACTCTAGGTATTACTGTAATACAAATAAAAAGATGGAATAAGGTGGTGGCGAGAAAGCCACATTAATTGATGTCAAATAAGACAGAGAGTTTTTGAAAGTAGTAAAATGACACCTTATATTGGCTAGAGAATTACAATATTCAGATGTAATATGGAATATTATGTAAAGCTAAAAAGATGCGTATTTGAAAGGAATAATAATGACATGTAGAAAAAATAGAGAGATACAGTACCACATGTCCCCAGTCTGGATGACAGGCTATTAGCTACAAAACTGAAGATTTACTGTCTTTTTGTTCTGTTTGTACAGTGCTAGCATGAGGAGATGCTGATGCTGTGGTAGTACAAATAGATAATAGGAACAGTAAATACATTCTCAGAGTGTTCCACTCAAATACTGTAGCTTAAAACTTCCAAACAGAATCTGCCTGTTGAGTTCTAATGTTTACTTTCTTAAGACAGTAAATGGGATCTTGGCCCCATTGAAGTTAGTGGCAAAACTCCCAATGAATCCAGTGGCTCCAGGATTTTGCTCTAGTTGGTCAGATTATAAGCACTGGAACCAAAAGAAGTTCAAAGAGGTAGCAGATAAATGATAGGTCATCAGGCTGGGCAGTATTCAGGAGCATGATTAGTACCTTAAATTGCAAGCTCTTTGAAACAAGAAACATACTTTTGTTTTGCATTTGTACCGGGCCATGCTTGAGGCTCTAAGGTGCTAAAATAATGGAAACAAATAATAATAGTAGCTTGGGCTTGTGAGTGATCTGATAGCCTGCAGCACAGAAAACCTATCAAAGAAGGGTTGCTTCTTTTAACGTAGTACTATTTCAACAGCACTATATTAACAAGCACTAGAAAACTTTAGTGAGCACCAGCAAAGTCTACACAGGCCAGTTAGTGTGCAGCACATGATGTGCTTTAGAATTCACACCCCTTCCAAGTGCATTGCTATGCAGTGTAAACTAGGTCATATTCAGCACAAGGTATAATATAATTTCACCTTTGTTAGACAAAGTCAAGCCCTAGCTGAACAAAAGGAGAGAGAAACAGACAAGCCTTTACATCGGGGGTCAGCAACCTTTCAGAAGTGGTGTGTCGAGTCTTCATTTATTCACTCTAATTTAAGGTTTCACATGCCAGTAATACATTTTAGCATTTTTAGAAGGTCTCTTTCTGTAAGTTTATAATATATAACTAAACTATTGTTGTATGTAAAGTAAATAAGGTTTTAAAAATGTTTAAGAAGCTCCAATTAAATTAAAATGCAGAGTCCTCCCAGACTGGTGGCCAGGACCTGGACAGTGTAAGTGCCACTGAAAATCAGCAAGTGTGCTGCCTTTGGCACGCGTGCAATAGGTTGCCTGCCCCTGCTTTACATATAGTGCAGGTCCTGTAAAATAGAGGAAACCCAGAGAAGCAAGGCTTTTATGGAGCAGAGAGAAAGTGAGACAGGCAGTGGAGGAGAGATGGTGATTTGAGGTCATTAAGAAGCATAATTTTTTATAATTTTACAATATTTTATTATTCTACTGTCTGTTTCCCTTCTTATTGGAATTTCACCTTCCTAAGTGTCAGGACTATTTAAACTCTAAAGAAAGGCAGTTTGGATAAATCTAATGGATACAATAATAAAAAATTATACCACTAGATGAGCAACCTTTTCTCACCCACTCCTATTTGTAAATGTTTCTCTTAACTCCCACATCACCTGAATGTATATTTGATATTGAAAAACTGGCTTGCTTTTAAAAGATGCTACTCAAATCTGGAGGCAGGGAAGAAAAGAGTTACAAGTAGCTAAACATGTTATAAAACACTATCAAACTTAGTTTAAATAATATGCTTTTCTAATAAAAACTGCACTACTTATTTGCCTGAAGTTATATTATTATAGATAGATCACTATTTATTACTATTATATAAAGCAAAGTTGGAAGTGTAGAAACATTATGTTTCTAAGGTTGCTTAAACATCCATATAATTGGAGATGGCCCTGAATCATAGTATTCAGATCCAAACCTAAGTTCAGACTCCAACTTCCTACAAATTCCAAAGCGTTCACATCAGAAATTTTGATCTGGACTCATCTATGCATGTAGTATTGCAACAGTAACTACAATCCATTGATTAGGATCCAATCTTGCAAATAACCATGTAAGTAACTTTACTCACCGAGAGGTTGAATTTTGTTTAATGCGGCTACTTGGCTGATTAAAGTTACTATTGTGCCTAACTGTTTACAGAATCAGGCCTTTATGTAAATCTAACAGGCCTCTCAAATGGCCAGATCCCAGCCCGCATTAGGCCTCTTTTGCACTGCTCTGACTACACAAAGGAACCATAGCCTTAACTTTTCGAGATCCGAGTCTGGGATAAACTTAGCATTTGAGGCTTTGCCAGGATAGGGGAAGCAGTCATGAAGGGACACCACTGCACTCTAGTGCCCCCTAGCTAGTGTAATGGCCACCTGGGAGTTGTTACTAGTCAGCATGAGTTAGAGCAAGTCAGTGTTTGCTCCAGCTTATTTCAGAGGTCAAACCAGGCCATAGTATCTCCAGGAGTCATGAGAGTACCAAGAGGGTATACAGCTGTAACATTTTAAATACATAATATAAAGCGTTTTTTTTGCATAATACAGGAAGTTATATTATCTTGTACTGCTGCCTCCTGATAATGAAAGTATGGGATGACCTAGTAAGAACAAATCTTGAGTAGTCTACAATGTTATCAATACAGCAAGACATTTTTGTCATCATGCGTAGTTTTCCTCAAACGTTTAAAATCTTGGAGTTCATTTTTAACATTTTAAGCTGCCTTAAAAAGCAATGTATAGTCACCCTACAGCAGAATCAGCATGCAATAGCCGCCCACAAAGAGAAAAAGGAGCTATCGAGATATTTTGGTCTTTGATCTAAATATACTGGGTGATGTATTGTAGAGTGTCAGATAAAGGTTGTGTATGTTTTATAATACTGGGAGGAATGCATACCTGAGGCTGAAAAGGAAAAGGTTAGCAAAATGGAAAGAGAGAGAAAGAGAATTATGACAACAGTTATTGTGGTAGGTGAAAATAGAAGGTGATGAGATTTTATATTGAGTATACAGAGTGTAAGACTGGTAGTGGTGTATTCGCAGCTGAATATCACCCACTGAAGTATTTTCTTTATTAGAAAGTAGGTTAGACCATTTAATGCTCTATTGAATAAAACATTTTAACTGGCAATCATGCATAATAATTTATTCACTTGTCTTAAACCTCAGTGGACCAGACAGGACTCTTTCAAGAACTTTCTGAATTTATATACTTTTGCAAATGATAAAATCCCCCCCACACACACACACTTCCCTCAAGTGCCTCTGTTAGAATATCCTGTGAATTTTTAATTTATTGTAATAATATAGAAGGCAGCAAAACAGTGTTTCATAATTTTATTGGGTTTTATTCAGTCTGAAGTTGATAGGTACAATGCCAGTAACTGGTGGTTGCATTGCAGTTCTGTTATCACTAAAAACAGTTACAGTTTCTATTACCATGCCTTACACAAAAACTGCATGCAAATGACACAGTGCTTTATAGAAAATAGACAATCATTTTATTCATGAGTTATGCACAACTAGTTTTTATAGTTACTATTGATTTAAATCAACTACAGAACCTGAGAAGCTTTAAATATTGAGTAACACTGTCTCCATAGGCAAGTCAAATTAAATGGCACTACTAAACACAAGGTTTGGATTCACTAAACAATGTTAATCTCATAGAATTATAGAAAAATAAACATTTTCACATATGCACTTGAAACACACGGTAGTCCAAATTCACAAAACACTAAGCATGTAAATCACATTTTATTCCTTCATATTAGTTTGAAATGATGATGCCAATACAATTTACACCCCAGACATAACATTTTTTAACAGATACAGATTAAGTGGTCAAATTCTCAATGGTGACAAAAACATCTGGAGTTAAAAATAATACAGCAAATGTAACAGTGATAAAACGCTGAATGTCAAGCTACTATACTGTAGTTAAGGGTTTTTTTAGTGGTTCTCAGATAACTTCCATGTGAGGGTCAAATTCTGCCCTCATATATGCATGCAAGACTCCCATTAATCACATGTACAAGTAGCAGCATGGTCAGCTGAATGAACACAGGGCTGGGAGTCAGAATCGTCCAAATTCTAATCCTGAGTCTGTTGCTGATTAAGTGTATAGGCAATTTGCTTCACCTCTCTGTGTCAGTTTGCTGTGTATAAAATAGGAATAATGATACTTATCTATATTAGAGGGGACTTAATGTTTGTATAACACCACACTGAACATGTAAGCTATTATATGAATGCTGCGTATTAATGCTAGAACTTCCAGATACATTTCTGGAAATTGTGCCCACGTGGGTACTCAGAAGCCATGTTCATGAGCATGAAATAAATGTCTAGAGAGAACTGCAGGAAGAATTTACCCCAGGGGGAAGCACAGACTATCCAGCAAAACTTTACTCGAGGCAGAAAGTTAACACTATAATGCTTGGACTAGGAATGATATGTATTAATTTACATTTTTGGAAAATGGGCAAGATGTTAGGACTGTTTCCTTTGGCTGTGAGGAACACAAGAGACCAAATAAAAGACTAAAGGAATATGGGGCAAAAAAGCCCCAGAAACGGTGGGGGTAAGTCAAGCCAAGATAGCATATTTTCCCCTTCTGCTGTGCCCAAGGGGACCCAAAGGAACTCTACTCACTTTTAGGGGTAGGCAGGGAGTGAATAAAAGGACCAGCCATTTTATATAGCACGAGCCTCTCGGAATCCAGTGGAGAGGCAGTGGGGGAAAGGAGCAGGCGTTAATTCTCTACCCTGTGGTCTATAATGTATCTTCTCCACAGAGGGGGAAATAGCACTAGCTCAAAATGACCAGTAGCAACACCACATCTCCATAAGAAGCCATGCTGCCAGAAAGGAGGACTGCTGGCCCTTGGCAGAGCTGTGGTGTACAGGTTCCGGATCCCCTGCCTCCACTGTTCCCCCATTTTTCCTCATGAGGGAAGGATTCAGTGGCATCTTGGCTATAGGAAAATCCCCACCATGGGTTTTAATGTTGCAATGGCATAATGCGACCCTTAATGTTTATTATATACAGTAGTTCTATAAAATAATAACCCAATCCCAAATTCTGTCCTCAAAGGCACATGTGAAGCTATCCCTAAATTCAATGTGCATCCAGTGACAGAATTTGGCACTTGGTGTCTTTAAAATTAAATTTTCATTAGGCTACTAATGCATAACTGGACTCAAAACTGCTAGTTTAAAAACAACAAATTTAAATAGCCAAGAGATCAAGCTATTGAAGTTTCAAAAGTGCCCACCACCCACATACAGTAACTAGATTACCTTCATTTTGTATTAGACTTTTTCCCTCCTGGGAGCGCATGGGCATAAATGAGGCAAACTTGATGCTATGGAACAATAAAATGCAAATATACCAGGAACAGTCCTCTGTTTCTGTATAGCTCATTGTAGCTCTGTTTAGGTCAAATATTCATTTCTTTAAACATTTCTTTTTAATAAAAGTGTTTATCACGAGCTTTTATGGATCTTTACATAAACAATGTATGTTTAGAAGAAAACCAGCAAAGATGCCAAGAGAAAAGAGCTGGCTCAAGGTTCAGTCCGGCCCAGCACACTAAAGAGCGAAGTCAGTACTGTTAGGCAGACTTTGTGTAAGGAGGTGAGTGAGTCCAGGTCCTAGTCAACAGGACTACAAAGCCCACTATTATGTTTGTCACTAAATGGCACACTCAGCAGTGTTGTCAAAGACTGAATGGAAATGAAAAAACTGTATTCTCCTCACACACCTAGAGGTGGTTCCGCTAGGTCAGCATGAGAGCTGTGGTGAGAGGCAGTTTAGGGGATTTTCACTGCTGATGCCTACGCTGTAAATAGAGGTAGCGGGGTCCTTTGGTCTAAAGGCCTGTCAGGCTGGTTTCCTTTCACTAGTATTAAATTCATTTTAATAAGATTAAGTACCAAATGGCAGTAGTGTTTACCAATATTATTTGGCAAATTCCTCCAGGACCCTATGCCACACTGAGCAAGAAAAACATTTATCTCTGATCCCATGACATCCAGCCCTGCCACAGTTGGCCAGATCCTCCTCGGATGTGATTACCCAACACACACCATGCTGTGATGTTGCAGGTACAAAGTAGTCATGCTGGAGCACTGAGTTAGAGTCGCTCTTGTTATCCTGAGCCATGATTTTGCAGTTGCTCTATCTACTCTGAGGTACAGAAAGTGCGCCAAATACAGCAATGTTAAAAAAAAAAAAAGTGGGGACTTAACGTGAGATTGGTGGACCAGCTCCATGTTCCAGCTGCACTCAGTGGTAGTTGTGTCAACTCAGAATGGTGCGTGTCAGGGACTCACATCAGAATAGGATGGTGGTACCGGTTATGATAGATCTGAATGTCACAGGACCTGAAAGAAGGAAAATAGAATAAATTTTAAGATTAAAATGTACTTGATGCCCCTCCTAACTAACTGCACCATGAATACTTCAGTTATGTCCTGGAAGTTAAGTTACGCCTTGCCTCTGCAAGTCACTTTTAAAAAATAATCCTGATTACATACAATATTACCTCAAGGACCATAGTGAGGTATTGGGCTGTTCTCTTAAGTGAGTGTATGCAGGCAAGATGAGTCAAACTTAACATTCCACTGTTGTGCAGAAGGCACAATAGCAGTCCATGTTTTGGAACGAGTATGCTGTAGGGAGAATGGTGTACCCCACAAAGGAGCAGAGCAGCAGGCATTCTGCCACTTAAGGAGGATGAATAAAGCCTTCTTGAGTTTCCCAGGGAGTTGTGCAGATCATCCCTCCCCTCATTATGAGCTGTATCTATGTGTTACAATTGTTTCCATAAAATTTTGTTGCTGCTCTTATTTTTAAGATCTAATATACACTGATGAATAGCCGATATGGTTTAGCATAGCTTTGATACACATTTTAAAAAGTAAAAGAAAGTGGGTTGATTTTTTTTTGAAAACTGTCTAAATACAGACTTATCTGAATCTGAAGATTGACTATCTATTGAGTACGTGTGTTTCATGCTTCTAAAAGTTCCTAATTAGTGCAACATTTTATTCCCTAATTGAGGGGAAAAGAAAAAAAGACCACAAAACTGTGACAGTTCATGATTTTAAACCTATAAAAACCCATTCAGTGCACGTCTGCAAATCCATTCTGACACTATCCTTAATTCATTTGCCAAGTCCACCAGTGCATGTCTCAGTGCAGTCTATAAGTGTGAGGTGACCAGATGTCCCGATTTTATAGGATCAGTCCCGATTTTTGGGTCTTTTTTTAAATATAGGCTCCTCTTACCCACCACCCCTGTTTCAATTTTTCACATTTGCTGTCTGGTCACCCTACATAAGTGCATAGTTACACACCATGTACTGTGGGGCTGATTCTCATTTTCTGTCAGCGTAAAGGAGCCTTAGGCTTTGTCTCCACTATCACTTTTGTCAGCAAAGTTTTTGTCAGTCAGGGGTGTGAAAATGGCATAAATTTCACAGAGAAAAGTGCCTGTGTGGACAGAGCTATGTCGGCAGGAGAGCTCTCTCTCACCAGCATAGAACGGCTACATGGGAAATCTTACAGCAGCTCAGCTACAGCGGTACAGCTGTGCCACCATAAGGTCTCTACGGTAGACTTAGCCTTAATGTAAATGAGAACCAAAAATTGTACATTCAACAGTGTTTTGTTGCAAAGAATTTAGAAGCGCTAGCCTTGACTTCGTGCATTAGCTCTACATTTTCTTGGATTTATAAGATTAAATGAGATTTTTAGCATTCTGTAAACTGTTATGCTTGCTAAACAGTAGCTTAATTTACATGAAGACTGCACATCAACAGCAAACGGTAGTTGAAAATGTCTTGCAGGGCTGGATCTGAGAGTTTATTATAAAAGATGTTCAATTAGAGTACAATTACAACAGTTCAAACATGCCATTCTATTTTTTCTGTTAATGCTTAATTCTGAAAATATGAAACAATCATTTAAAATGTTGTTAGACAACACTTCACATTTGTACTTACTCTTCCAATAAATAAGTTAAATAAATAGTTTTTGCAGGTTAAGTAGTTTTATGTTTCTGATTGTAAGCGGCTTAACAATGTTGTCAAGAGATATCTGCATGTAGTCAGTCCTTGGAAATTAATAAAACAAGATAGAAAGTTTATTTTTATTCCTATTATAAAGTTTGTGAGGGCTGAGGATTTGTTAAAACCATTTATTGATTACATATCACAACGTTCTGTGCACCAGATTCAATAATACTTTCACACACATTTCAAACAATATCTATGTGAAAAAAATAAGCTGTGGGGAACAATACATTCTGTCTGTGCTCAAATCCTCACTGACTGCTGCATTACACAATATATTATTCTGCCCAATTTTAAGTGACCCTTTTACACATTTGGGTGAGGCAAATTATGAAGGTACCCACTCCTCAGCATAAAATTATTGGCAGTGTATTGCAACATTTTGTTGATACAGTAATTCTTTATTCACAGTAAAAAAAAGTTGAAGTTTATTTTTTTCCCTCTGATTCCAACAAATATTGTTCTTTAACCCATTTTGATAAGAATTTGCTTGGGAAACAGCTTATGTTATCACCCAAGATAAGCAAGTGAAAAATGCTTGTACTAAGTGAAGGTTAATATAATTCAAATATCTCTGTCTTTTATGTGGATAAAAATTAAAGTGTTTTCAACAATAGAGTTTGTTACCCGTAAAAGAATTCACACAAACTTCCAGCATCAGATGCCGAGTGTCAGAGCTGCAGTGAAGTGTTGGCCAAATTTGTAACTCTAAAGAGCAAGTCTCTTCCAAATCAGTAAATTTAGTCCCGCTATTTGCCCAAGCAGAGCCCGTTCCTGCAGTCCTTATTGAGGTCCATTATTTGGTTCTTTCCACTGAAGACAATGAGGTTTTTACTTCAGCAAGGACTGAAATATTGGATATTTAGATATGCAGTGCCATTTTTTTTAAACTCAGATTTGTAGATGAGATCTGAGAATTTGCATGCATCGGTAACTGCTTGTAAAAAAAACAAAAAACAAAATAGACATCAGTCTGTGTAACAATACCTGGGCGAAATTCTGGACCCTCTAAAATCAATAGCACTGACTTCAACATGGCCAAGATTTCATTCTTTGTTTTCCCGTACAATCACAATAATTTGTGAGGCTCATAATACACGTGGGCTTGGAACCTATCCTTATTGGAATCAAGCCTTCAGCAAAGATAGAAGCAGAAAGGCACCCCTGAGCTACCAAAATTTAATCATTTGCTCCAAAAACAGAAGATGCAGAAATCATAAGATAATGTTCAAGATTGCTGCATCATGATCTTAATGTAAACAATTTTTTTACAGTGTGAGTGTAAAAGAAGAGGCTATAGATGGAAGTACGGACAGAGGCCCAGAAGTTTGTTTTTCTTGGAGATTTATTTTTTAAAAAATCTGTTATTAATGGAGAGAAAATAATTATTAACAGCAGCACATTTGAAGCAATTTTTTCCTCTATAGGATTTGCTTTGTCTTCTTTTATCTGACACCAATCAGAAAGATATACTATCATGAGCATTTTTTTAAAAAAAGGTAATCACAAATCTGATGTATTTTTCCCCCATTAAGATAAAACAAACTTTTTACACTTACTTTGCTTAAGTTCTCCTTAGACTCACAAAATGACACACATCCCACCCCAAAAAGAGCAACCTTGCCAGCCGGTTCAGTAGATTTTCCTCAGACAGTCATGGCATTAGAGAGTCCTACTGTGTTAAAAATGGACAGTTTTGTTTTTTGCAAACCTTTTGCATTCACATTTTCTTGCATTTTGTTTGCTTGCAAACCTTTTGCATTCACAAACTTGTGTCTCCATTCACTTTATATTCTGCTAAAATATTGAGAGTCACTTCTTCGCTTTTTGATTGCACATTGAGCTCACTTCTTCTAGACACTTTTCTGGTTGCCCTTGAAAGTCTACTTCTAAAGGTGTCACCTGCCAAAAAATACAGAATAGGATCTACACAGCTGTTGAGACTAGCTAGCCCCCTTGTCACTTGGTAAGTGGCATATACTTTGTCATTGAAGGCACACATTTGTGGCGTCTGAAAATCCAGCCTGGCTCGTAGATTCAATGTTTTCATCACATGAAAAGGAAGATAAGACACGGCAAAGACCATCAACACAATAATAACCAGGTAAATTGATTTTCTCCTAAGAGGAGAATTGTCCAAATCCTTGTAAATCAAAGCTTTCACTATTAGTCCGTAACAACCAAGAATCAATATAAATGGGATGCAGAATATAAACACAGTGGTGCACATGCTGTAAATGAAGTAACTTCTCAGATAATCATCAGTTGTAGTATCATAACATGTAATGGTTTTATTTTTCCTTAGCCCAGTTCCAGAGTAGAATAATATAGGAGAAATCCCACCTACAACAATGACCCAAACAAGGGTACTGATGTAAACAGCATTCCTTTTCTTCAGTCTCCCAAGTGATTTCAAAGGATACACTACCCCTGTATATCTGTGAACACTGATGCAAGTCAGAAACAAAATGCTGCCATACAGGTTCACATGGAAAATGAACCTTTGCAGTTTGCACATGATATCTCCAAAGATCCAGTCAGTTTTATTGAAGTAATAAAAGATGAGGGCGGGGAGTGTCAAGACATATAAGAAATCAGCTAATGCTAGATTGAACATGTAAACTGAGATGCCACTCCAAGGCCTCATGTGGAAGACAAACATCCAGATCGCCACACTATTGCCCAAAAATCCAGAGATAAAGACTAGAATGTAGACAGTGGGCAGGTAATAGAACTGGAAGCCGGTTTTGGTTAGGGAACATTTGGTAGTGGCATTTCCAGTCCAGCCAACGTTTGACAGAATGTTGGTTTCAGTCCCATTCAAGACAGCTGAAAAGAGGACTTCAGTCATGATCTCTCCACTAAAGTCAGACAGGTCTGGGGATAAAGCAGCAACTGTCTCTGCGGGGACAAGAAAGCATCTAAAACAAAAAGGCAAAGAAAGACCCAGTTGGAACCTAGTATTGTTTTTGGAGGATTTTTTTGCTTTTATTCAAACATTATCAAATGAAGAATCCATGTACACTTGTTCAATTTTATGCATCAATCATTCAATTATTTTTCTCTTTGCAGATTAGTTTAGCACAGGGCATGAACTTTTTCTATTAAATATTTAAACCTGCCAAGTGTCACACTTGGCCATGGCACAGGCACCCTCCCTCACCCCCAGTGAAGACTGCCAGCATCCCTGCTGGAATTTAACACATCCAGGTGGACTGCTAGGAGTCAACAGGGTTCTGCTACAGATCCATCTCCTCTTCCCTGCCATCAGGAGCTATAGCAGACCAGAGGGTCCTCAGGGAGCCAGGCCAACTTTCCCCTCCCTCCCTCCTTACTCCCCTTGCTAGACCCCAGCTGACATGAATCTGGCATGAGCAAAGAGGAAACAATGAGAGGAAGGAGGAAGTGGCAGCTGTGCCAGTGCCCCAGGGAGGGGCTGTCAGTGGTTGATGGGGAGATGATGGAATAGGGGTACAGACTGCAGTGGGAGTAGAAAAGGGCAGGAATTGAAGGAGGGAAATGAAGCAGGCAGGGGCCAAAATGGGGAAAAGGGGCTGATAAAAGGGAGGGATTAGGAACTGGCAGAAGAGGGGCGGACAGTGGCAAGGGCATAAGGGTGTCACAGAAGGCAGCAGGGGCTCAACAGAAGAGGGACAGAATGGGTCAAAACCGGACAAGCCGAAGGAGGCTAATGGGGATGAGAAGAGCAGGCTAGGGGAGGCGAAAGGGGACCGCGGCAGAGGAGGGAGGCTGCTCCTGGTTCCCCGAGACCCGCTTCCCGCCCGAAGCAGTGATTTGTATTGTCCCCTTGGAGGTGAGGGACTCCAGAGAGACTCCCCTCTCCCGGGCAACCTCGCAGAGCTTCAGCTCTTCCGCCTTCCCTCCACCTCGAGCGGCGGGCTGCTCCCTGTCCTGCGGCTCCCTCCACCCGGCTCCTTCTCCCTCTACCGGGAGAACGAAGAGTCCCGGGCCCGCTGCGGGGCGCTCGGGGCAGGCTCCCGTCTCCGCGCACCGGGCAAGTCGCGCCTGGCTTGGGGCAGCCGCGCCAAACTTGCGGGCGCTGCTGGTGCCGCCTGGCGTGAGCGCGAAGCCGGGGCAGAAGTTGCCCCGGGCGCACGGGTCGCTGCCCGCCCCAGGCACCGCCGCTCGCCCTGGGCGATCGATCCTACCTTCCCGGCCGCTCAGCGGGTCCGCTCCGCGGAGATCCGGCCCCCGCCCCGCCGCCGCCGCCTGCGCGGCCCCTCCGGAAGGCAGGAGAAGGGGCGCCCGGAGGGCGGCATGTGCCTCTCGCTCCCCGCGCCGGCTGGGAGCGCAGGTCCCCGCCTGCCACCGTGAAGGCGCGCCGCAGCCCCACGCCCGGCACTAGGCGAGGGAGCAGGAGGCGGGAACGGGCTGAGGAGCAGAGTTCAGCCAGAGCCGGGAGTGGCCGCCACCCACTCAGCCCCAGCCCAATCGCCGGCTCCGCTCCTGCCCCCTCCGCTCCCAGCCCAGGCCCGGGATGAGGGGACGGAGCGCGGCACCCAGCCGCGGCTCGGGGGGAAGCTGCTTTCTCACGGGCGTGTTAGCTCAGCCCCACGTACCCTCCCTTCTGGCACCCGGAGCGCTTTCTTAATGGGGGCGGGGGGGATCGCAGGGAAGGATCCCTGGGTTCTGGCGCGTTTCCTTGAGCAGCGGGCGGTATCTGGCAGCCGTGGGGACGGAACACGCCGCCTAGCCGAGTTTTGACACCCAGAGACTTGTTCTGCCACGAACAGCAGCCCTCCTACAGCTACAGAGCTGCTCCCGGACGGAAAGCCCGCGCAGGCCCCCCAGCATGTAACACAATCACACTTACAGAGATAGTTACACACAGAGACATCTGCCTCTCTCTCTCTCTCTCTCTCTCTCACACACACACACACTCCCCTTTACTCACATCTACGTTAATAATAAACCGCATTTTTGGCAAGAACCTGTGCAATTTTTTCTCAACTCTCTAACGCGATTACACACATGCCTAACTTAAACTAAAGACAGACTCACAGACTGATCTACGATAACACCCTCACGGACACTGATAGCTAGATCATGGACACCCATTCACATACTAACGCTCATTTACATACACAGATCTACTCAGACACGTGGGAACAAAACACCCCCTTTCAGGAGGCAGATGTAGAGAGAACATGCAGACAGCGGCTCCCTGGTAAACAAAGGGGGCTTTTTTTTCGTCCTTTAGATTTTACCTTGCTAGTCTCTGCATTACATTTAAGAAATAATTTGACTTTGTTCAGGACGTGGTTGGTTGACAGGCGGGGAAAGATTCAGATTCATTCTTCCCGGCTCTGTGATTCTTCTAAGACCCGGAGACTTCTAAAAGTATCTTTATTCATTTTAAAAGATTTGTAATTTTTGCCTTCTCTGAAACTTTTGAAGTATTAGTCTACAATGGAAATGCTTGGAAAAAATAATTGACAGGTACTGACTGTGTCAAGAAAATGATTGTTAGGAAAATGTAACTTAGAATGGTGTAGTATGATTTTAAAATGACCTTAGACTTATAATCTCACTCCCTGTATATGTACTATTGACCCCTAGTTTAACATGCATTTTAAACTTGCATTCACCCTGTCACAGCTGTGCAGGCAGCATAGTGTCTAAGTACCCCTAAGTGTTTTGAACCTCCTGCTTACCAGACAGGTAAATGAAATAGATTAATACCAACAATGGATGTAATAGCCATTAAGTGTTCCCACCTGTGTAAGTGGATTGAAAGTCCCCCTCCCTTATCAACACAGGGGTATAAAATATCTTCACACATGTATTGAGGTGAGGCAGTTGTTTGGGTGATAACCCTCTCTGACTCCTTATTGCTTGCAATAAACCTTGTTTTTCCAGAAGTCTACTGAGTTATGCCTGTCCTTTGAGGTATATTGGACTGAACTCCAACGGAAATAAGCAGTTTTGGCAACAACTGTAAACAAAACAGAGTATCAGCAGTCCTAGAAGTGAATGATACTTTGTTCTCTAGTTAGGCTTGTGCACCGAAAACAATTTACTTTTCCAAAGTAACCTGCATTATATTTTTTAGGTCAGAATGTTATTATTTTGTTTCCTTAGCAAAACAGAGTTCACTGGTTTCAGTCAACTAGTTTCTTGTTTGTGTATTAGTAAACTGTGATATGTGATATATACTATTAACTTGAAGTACAGCCATGGTTTAGCACTATTACTAGTTCTTGTATTATTTATGTATAAAATTTTCAAACTTGAATGGCTCTCTAAATTACATAATTTAGTAGGAAACCTTGCTAGGGAAACCATATAAATGCTCTATGTCTCCAGGAATTCACATATGAGTCCAGAGAGAAATTTTAAACTGGTCACTTCTTGGAGTAAGTTACACAAAAAATATATTTTTAAGCAATTTTTGGTTTTGTCTCAGTGATATGATCTTGTGCTTTTTATACATTTTGGTGGGCTTTGGTTGTTTCTTTTTCACAACATTTCAGTAGCTACAGACTTACCACTTTAAAGCTCCCCCCCCTTCAGATGTTCTCTTATTTGGTACATACTCTTCATTTTATCCCATAAAAGTATAGTTTCATTTTACAAAACTGTTCCTTGGTATCCTCTCATAATCACAGTGTTCCCATAAGAGAACCTATCCACAAAACAGTAGGTGACAGTGTATAAGACCACCATGCTGTCTTATGAAAGCAATAATCTCATTCCTAAAAGGATAACTACAAAGCTGAATAGTTTACTTTAATAAAGACTTGGATTGTTGCTTTAGAAAAAACAATGCAATGCTATTAGCATTCTAAAAGTCTTTAAAATTGTCTATTGTTTTATTTGTACTGATTTCATTAGTCACATTAGTGATAATGTTTTATAAATTATCTAGCACTGTAAATTTACACAGCATTTAGTGGTTAGAGTCAGTTGTAGTTTAGTTAAGTAAGTGGAGTGCAAGCCTTCCTACATACCTTGCCAAACCAGACATCATACCTGACAGTAATTTCACTGGTATTCCAGTCTTGAGCAAACTGTGAATCATTCCAAACAGTTGTAGTTTTGCAATATCAGCAAATATACTGTGAGAACTAAAATCCATTGTCATGGGTTACCTAAGCAGTGTTTTAATTTCTGACTTCTAAAGGTGAAAGGCATTAACTCTGCATTAACTCAGTGTCCTGTAACCACCAATTAAAAGAAATTTTTTCAAAATTCTTACCCATAACTGCCATACCGTAAGGGCTTGAGCTATGCTCTGAGCCTGCATCACTGACAAGCTGACAATGTAACGAGCAGACTTGAAGACTGAAATACATCAAAATTTTGATGTTAAATTTAAAAAAACCTAAATATAATGGCACTGAAGTACATATACTGGAAATACAATTACCTACAAAAAGAATGACGAGTCCTTGTGGCACCTTAGAGACTAATTTATTTGGGCATAAGCTTTCATGGGCTAAAACCCACTTCAAATGTATAGAGTGAAACATACAGTAGGAAGACATGTATACATAAAACATGAAAAGAGAGTTGCTATGGCAACCCCTAAGAGGCTAATGAATTAAGATGAGTTATCAGCAGGAGAAAAAAAACCTTTCTAGTGATAATCAGGATGGCCAGTTTCAAACAGCTGACAAGAAGGTGGAGTAACAGTAAGAAAATTAACATGAGGAACTAGATTTCAGTGTGTGTAACATTTGGTCATAAATCTATTTCCCCATGTTAATTTCCCCCTACTGTTACTCACACCTTCTTGTCAACTGTTTGAAATGGGCCATCCTGATAATCACTACAAAAATCGACAAAGAGTCTTGTAGCATCTTATAGACTAACTGATGTTTTGGAGCATAAGCTTTCGTGGGCAAAGACCCACTTCATCAG